>JAEQML010065660.1:0-20724 GCA_016904865.1 Pissodes strobi
CACTCTTTTATTTCAAAATTTCCACTGACTGCTTTTCCGTTCACACTAAATAACTTGCTGCTTTGCTTGTTTTACAATTCTCTCAACTTAACTTCACCAGACCATAGATAAAAGACTTCGTAACTTTATTCGAGTCTTGAGTACAGGAATAGATCTGTTTTACTATTTACTACAATTTTTCAACTGCTATTTTACCTTCTCCAATCGGTAAAAACAGAAGAGACGCTACCGCGTTTCTGTATAAGAAAATGCAATATTAATGCCCAAAAGAGTCCTTAATTCGATCTTGAAGAAAGGGAACACAGAATACACCAGATATTTTCTGAATATCTGTGCAAACAAATGAAGAAATGAGCAAACATCTTGGCGTCAAACAGGGCTACAGCCTGGTAGATGTTCTTGGCGCCAAACTCAAGCAGAGCGGCGATAACGACCGTTGGCGTTGCTTCACAGTTGAGTGTTTGTAAGGCACTAAGATATAATGTTTCCTACCGGCGCGGCGCACACTGGAACGATCCAATGCTAAAGGCCGGACATGGCAGCAAATTTATCATTTAATTTAATAATGTTTTTTTTTGTAATTTTTTTGTTGAAAAGTCTATACTTTATCTATTAAAAGTAAAATTTGGTTAAATGAATCAACTAAAGTTTTCAATTATCACATAAAACAAGACTCTTGCTAATCAAATATATCATCTAAAAAGCATAAAGATCATAATATTAAATGGTTAAATTGTTACTAAATTATGATTTTTGTACCAAAGCTGTTATTTCTATTCTAGGAGACAATTTTAAAATAATATTAGCTGGTTCAAGTTTTTTTGGCATGTTTTTTTCCACTGGTGAATTATTTTTCATAAAAAATTTAAAAAATGACGTCATTATTTTCACCAAAACTAAAAAGTCTCGCTGAATCCCGATGTTTTATAGCATCTAAACTAATCTTTAGTCTATACTGAATCAATAATCATGTAGTTTAGCTGCAACTATTCGCAACAAAGAGTGTCATGAGCAAAAATAGTTTATGTTGTTTCCCAGGAGCATCCAATATTTCGACGCCTATCATACTGGAACTGTTTAACGCCGGGTATAATAGCAAAAATGATATCAATTCATACATTTTTTTCTTAAATATAAGTAGCTAAGAGGTCATCTTAGAGGTATGTCGTATGTACAGGGTGATCCACTATAATGTCGCCTCCTTTAACTTTTTTTATTTTACTTGTCACAAAAAAAGTTAAAGTAGGGTTATGTAGGTATTTGAAAAGACTTTTTTCTACAAAAAACTTTGTTTCAAAAAATCTCCCATATACAAGGGAAATCAAAAAATGTGTTTTTTTTTCAAATAGGTCACCCTATATTTGAATTTATTTTTGGATTCCTCGTAAAATTCTCAGCATAATTCATATAATACACCATATTAATTAATTAAGGTACTTTACTCTTGAGCGAAAATCATGTTTATTGACAAACCTCGTACATACTGATATGTACTGATAAAATTTGTCATCTGATGGTTGCATTCCAGGTTTTGGACCATGCAGAACTTTTCATAAAGAATAACTTTTTGTCGTAAAATTAATAATAGAAAAGATTTCCATATAGTGCGAACTTAAGCAGACACACTGTATATGACCATATTATGGTCTCATAAACTATGGATTTTTAAAAACTCCTATATATGAACTGTTCGTTGCTTCAAAATTTACCAAAATATAAGTCCCATAAGCCTATAACTGGCCACCATCATAACACTTTGTTTCGCTATGTCCGCCATCGCGAAATTAAAATGGCGACACATTTTATTGAAAGCACTTAAAAGTCATTTGTACTACCTTTTAAACCAGGCATAAATGATTCAAATCGGTACAGTAGTAAAAAAATCTGTACAAAAAATTCGATGTCCAAGCTCTCCCATAAGCTCTTTCCACTGTGCGGCGCGGCAGGAAGAAATAGAGTGGGAATTGCGCGGACGCAATTCCCACTTTAGGATAAAAACATGATCTTTCTTTATTTGACAAACTGTTGTTTACACGGAGACAAAGATATGTTAAATTTAATCGTTTAAAATCGTTTTCCTTGACGGAGAGTGACAAGTTGCATTTTAGCGATTGTTTCATATAATGGAATCTATTCCACCGATAATCCAGGTTCGGCCTAAGCAGACACTGAAATAAAATGCTTTAAATGCACAAATTGCTGTTTACCTGAGGTGAAATAAATTTATTTGTCTTTAACTTATGGCTCAATCATATTACGAACATACAAGGTGTTATCACCAAACTATACGGTGAAAAACGATAAGTTAATACACATGTTGGGGTGTTTCCCCAACATATTCCTCCGCCATGAAGATCAAATCTTCATTAACGAAAACGAGAGAGTAAAAATTTCAATCGATCAATACATTCTGTTTTAGAGAACAAAAAGAGAATACTTTTTTAAGCATTGCCTGGGGTTTATTAAGATACACGCAGAAACCAAACACACAAAGAAATCTAAAAACCCACATAGGGACAAGCGCGTTCGGGAGAATGCACTTTTCGAAGTACAACTTTTCACATAATTTCAACTACATTGAAATCATTCAGTATGGTCATAATGGGGTAAGGGACAAAGTTTGGTTATGGTACGAACAACGATTCCATTTTCTAGGAATAGAGAATGAGTCACTTAGCCTTTCATGCTCAGAAGGTGACGATCGGTAGATCGACTTGAAACGACCAATTTTCTAATATTCGATTGGAGGATTTGAACATATTTTTATCAGAAATTTCCTCTAATATCCAAAATTTTTCGACTAGATCACTAAGAGAATTTTGTTCAGGGGATTGAACAAACAAAGAAACTCCACCGTACACGTCTTCTTGCAGGGTTGTAAACACTGGTAAGAGTTGAACGATTGTTCAAACAAGAATTTGAACAGGAGCGTTTCGTGCAATTACCCATCCTAAATGAGTATTTTCCAAAACGGAGAGGATCTTGCCTAACCTATATACAGCATCTAAGAACAAATCATAGTAGAGATCAGCACCAATCAACATATCGATGTTTGATGGGGAAGCATAATAAGGATCACTTAACCAACATTGACTGGGGATATTTATTTTATCGTTGTCAATGGGGACTTGCGGCAGTTTGTAAGTTATATTTTCGAGTACAGGGTACTTAAAACTTCTATTATTGTAAACATTTGAGTACAGCCTCACACCAACCATCTTATTTGACATCATAATGTGTTGAAAAATTCCTCTTTTATTAAGTGATTTATTGTAGGGAACGTAGGTAAACTTCTCTATGAGCTGATTGGTTATAAAAGAGTTCTGACTTCAAGAGTCTAAGATAATTTTTGCTTGAACAGGACGTCCATTCGTAGTAAACAGAGTTACACTGCAGCTTAGAAAACATGAAAAGTTTTATTTGAGAGAGTAGATACATTTAATGAATTTGTGACTTGTGAATGGTTTTCTGCATTTTCGTTAAAAGCTCTATTTTGAGGCATCTGAGGGGAATTTCTATTTTGAGGTATCTGAGGGGCCGTTTATTTTGAGGAGGCATTGTACTATGCCCTTAAAAGAAACCCTACTGACTTATGTTACCACTATTAAGAGGGTGCCTATTTATAGGCAGATTATTTTGACTCTCTTGGGCTGCTGAGTTTCGATTATTAAAAACATTATCCGAAAAAGGGGGAGAACTGTGGCGACTAAAACCAATTTGAGGTGTGTGGACTTGAGAGTTGTCTAAAAAAGTATGATGCTTTGAGAGCACAAAAACATCCTTTGGTTGAGGTACATTAACTTCTCAAATAATTAGTACTGAGACAGATGAAGCAAAGTTTTTTACTTAGTACAAAATTCTGCTTATCAAACAAGTTTAATTTCCTAAATTTTTCGCAAATATATATTTTATGAGAATTTGAATTAAAAAATTGCAAAGAGCTGTTTTATTCTGCTGTTTAGTTGAATCCTGTGGATTATTGGCATGCAACGAGACTTCTTTTGTAGGATTTTTTTTTGAGTACTTTCTACTGAAGACAGGTTTTCTGAAGTTGTACACCTTTTATATAAGAACTAATGAAATTGAACAAGATTTGGCAAGATGTTAATATCTCGTTCTGTCTTAAGTGCTTTACGAGCGCCAAAGTCTAACTTTTTCTCAAATAGATTAAACAAAAGAAATTCCCAGAGTTCTTCGAAAGAGCAATTAAGATTGTTAATTAAATCAAGATTTTTTTTAGATCTGTTACAAATTGTCTTAAATTGAAACCAGTATATTTTACAAAGAGCCTATTTCTAATAATGAAATGAAATATGCATTGATCACTGATAATTTGTTTTCATACCTTTAATTTAATAAGATAATTGCTACTTCAAAGTTTTCAATCAATGCGAGTAAGCTTTCAATGATTTTTAAAGATTCGTCTCTCAAAAATGATTTTAAGTACATACATTTTTGAATGTTACTTATTGAAGTATTATCTGTGATTAATATTTCAAACAATTGTATACATGAAATTGTATACCACGAAAGTCTTTTCCTTTTGGAGCAGCCCCGGTATGTAGCTAGAGTCCTACTTTGAAGAAGTTCAAGAAGTCCATCCGTATACAGAAAAATGGGGCGACAAAAAGTTACAACAGTAAACAAATTTAATTTACAGGAAATAAATACATCAATAACATATGTGACATGAGTATAAACAAATATATCAAATCAAGTATATACTGACACCTCTTATTCCAAGTTTCAAATCAATATTTTCGAAGGACTTTTGAGAAATTTAACTAAAATTAGTTTCAGGGAAATGTGTCTCGACTAAAATCAATTTTAACTTATCCGGCTAGAAGGTCCAAATTTAATTTATTCTGCTCGAAGGACCAAATTTAATTTATCCGGCTAGAAGGACCAAATTTATGGTCGGTATAAACAATCAATTTTAAATAATTTATAACCGCAAAGTTATTACTTACTGTCTTTGCTACCAACTAGCCACTGGGGCACTGCAAAAGTTTATTCCTTATCCTTTGATAGTGTTTGGCCTTAGTTTTGTCAATCACACGTTTGCATTCATTTCTAGCTTCGGCAAAATAACTGCAACTTTCAGCGGTCTGATTTTGCAGCCAGTACTTGTCGGCTTGCTGTTTCCAACTAGAGCTCTTTCTCGTCTTCTGTCGATCCAAGGCTTTCCTTTTAACGGTAACTTGATGAAATTTGTGACGTATTGCTTGCATTCCTGAGGAGATAACTTGCGTAATCTCTTCGCAACAGACTGACGCGTCGTCAGTGCCAAAGAAGACGTCGAGCCAAGGAAGATCTGGTTAGAACTCCCTTAGATCGTCCCTGTTTGAACAATTGTAATGCCAGATTTTACAGAGCACATCCTTCTGTAGGTGTGGTAGTTCACAAACCATTGTAATAGGTTTGTGGTAGGAAGTGCCTAACGACGTCCAGGATTTGCGGTCGCTACGCGCCCTCGTCTTTTTGTGCTGGTTAATTAGGATTAGTTTGGTGAGTTCGGGTTAGTTTTAGTTAGTCTCGGTCGGTTTTGATTAGTGTTTTGCTTGAAAATCAAGAAAGTTAGTTAAGTATGACAACATTGCAAGTAAACTATCATCACTAACCTCATATTGGGAGAGTTTTCGCGTTAAAATATATTACTAAATAGCCTGATTTGTGATTTTTTTCTTAATTTTTGGCGTCAAAAGTGCTTCATCTGCATTTTTTTCATTAACGTGTTCCTTTTAATGTAATTTTTTTCATTGAACTCAAAAAATCTTTAGTATCGAACGAAAAATTTGGGTTAATTTGTGTTAGTTATATTAAAATCTTGATTATTTTGCGTTGCGAGAGGTACTCTAAGCCAAGAATTTTCTTTTCTAATGGATTTCCGTTCTTCTAAACTTTTTATTTATTTTTTGACAATGACAATGTTTTGTTTGTGGCGGAATATTTTGATTGTTCTACGTTAAGAGAGGTACTCCTCCTGCAAAAAAGTAATTCATTTCTAACGGATTTCCGGTAAACGAAGCTTGTTGCCTTTCCGCGGCTTCATTCAATTGAGGACGAGTATCAATGATCCCTTTGAATCGCTTATTGTGTTCGAAAACACTTTTTTGAACACAATCTATCAAAAATGTCACTAATTTCAGTTCGCATGATTTGCTTGTTTAGCACCATAGTAGCCATTGCCAAAAGGTCAACTTGAACAACAAAACATGAAAAACAAGAATTGTTCTTGGTGGGACGGACTGCCATTGAGAGAGTTCATGGCGATCCCACTGTCAACCCTTTCCGCTCTGGCTGAGGAGATAAACGTCCTTTTTTCTTCTGGTTTTTTTCACACTCGCTCAAGGACACCTTAATTGTCCCATTGTTCAAGGGAGGGGACCATGATAGTCCTTCAAACTAAAGACCTATAGCTCTGCTCCCCACTCTTGGTAAATTGGTGGAGAGATTTGTAAAAACTTGAATAATGGACTTTCTAAAAAAGCATAATATTCTAAATATTTTGTGATGCTGTATTTAATTTTCTAGAGTGTCTCTATATGCAGTTGAATTCTGGAGAGTGGGCAGTAGGTACCAGTTTTCTGTGACTTATCCTAAGCCTTTAATTGTGTGACTCACATAATACTGCTGTAGAAACTTGAAATCTATGGTTTCATGGGAGTTGCACTTAACTGGTTCCGCTCATACCTGTCGAGTGCTTTTTGGGAACGCTCAGTCTACTCGGTTACAAACTGATGTGGGTGTGCCCCAGGGTTCCGTTCTTGGACCAATCTTGTTCCTTATTTTTGTCAACGATCTTCCGCAGATCCTAATTAAGGGCAAATTTACTCTCTTTGCGGATGATACTACAATACTTTGGCATGGTTTACATTCTAATTGGCTAAGGGATACTATTGATGAAGACTTAATTCTGGTGAAGTCATGGTGCGAGTCTAACAGGATGACACTTTATGTTTCTAAGATCAATATTTTGACCTTCAAATGTAATCTGGATGCTATTACTATGCAAAACAAAATAATCAGTCCATCTGATACTAGCAAGTTTTTGGGTTTGACAATTGACAAGGAACTAAAATTTGACGTCTCTTTTTTAATAAATAAACTGGATTTAGTGCGGTTAGTCATGCCCTCAATGTGTCCCATCTTAGGTATGGCGTAGTGTTTTGGGGGGTGTACTCTCAGTCTTTGTTTAACTCACTATTTATGTTGCAGAAAAAAGCCATCTGTTATGTGTCGAGTTCCTTTTCGAACCCCTTGTCGAGCCTTATTTTTGAAAAATTCTGTGCTGAAGCTGTCTTCTATTTTTATACTGGAGACAGCTTTTCTTATACATAAAAAATATAATCATCAGCTTAACCCTCCATCAGAATACAATTTTCAACACTCCTTCAAAATCTGAGCGGGTGCCTTCAAAATCTGAGCGGGTGAGGGCCTGTATTGTGTATGGGGGCAGGATGGTTTTTAACTACCTGTCTCTTCGCATAAGGAAAATGGAATGTGAAGCTTATTTCAGAAAAAATGTAAAAAAAAATTATTACTTTTTTTTAAATACTAACTCTAATTTTTTTATCGTTTTTCTAATGATATTGGCGTTAATAATATGAGTATGATTGTGTTTTAAATTTTTGTTTTTTTAAAGTTAATTTTTAATTTTTTTAAATTATTTATT
Source organism: Pissodes strobi (assembly GCA_016904865.1). Lineage (NCBI taxonomy): Eukaryota > Metazoa > Arthropoda > Insecta > Coleoptera > Curculionidae > Pissodes > Pissodes strobi. The sequence goes on from JAEQML010065660.1 coordinate 7,676, forward strand.
TTGCTTTGGGGTAGAAAATTAATGAACCTGTTTATTTAATCTTACTATTCTTAATTTTTGTTAAAATTAAAGTCTCCAATTTTCCAATTAACATATAAAACACAAAATAAAATGTTGTTGTATAATATAAAAATTTCAAATAAAGTTGATGATGACCCCTTGGAGACGAAACGTCGGATTCCAAACTAGATGCCACCATTGGATATAGCAAAAAAAGTGGCAATGCAAAAGATAATTCAGTTTGTAGTATAACCTACCCGGGCCAGTTCAACATAGTTGAATGAAATAAGTTGTGCTTTGTCTTTATTTTGCCAATGATCGTCAAAATAGATTAAAAAGAAATAGATTAAAAAGAAAACCAATACCTACGCTGTTATTATTATATCTTGCAGAATTTTACTTACTCGAAATGCGTCCAACGGTAACAAAATTAGGGAAATTTGAGGGAATGGTGCGTCATGTAAATTAAAACACAGATTCCTAATACACCTAATTTATTAAAGAGAACGTGCCAAATTATTAGAGAAAAACTAGCCAGACTCAGGCTGGAATTTACGAGGGGAAAGAGTATGGCAGAGAAACCCTCGATCTAAATTCCTAAACCGAATTGTGCTGGATAACCTTTATTAGTATAATAATTAATTAAATTACTGTCTCCCGTACCACAATTCGTAGTTCCACATTTGTAACAATACATTTAAAATTGAAGGGGTTGTTTTTAGTTAGCCAGACGCCGCTGGAAGGTACTGAGGTCCTGGATTACGGAGGCTACCCAGCTATTTAGTTGCATATTGGGCCAATATCTCTAGAATGATCATTACATTTATAACTAGGATATTCTCCCGTCAGGGTAGGAAATGGTTAGTAGATTCATCAAGGCCCTTGCGTACACTCTCAGTCGTACTAAAATTACAATTCTAGCACGAAAAGACAGCAAATAATAAATTTTCTGTTTTCATTTAAATCAGTGTTGTTCACAGTATAAAACGATATCATTAAATTTGTACACAGGTTATGCCATCAAATATGAATTTTACATGAGAATAAAAATACTTGTGCAAATTATGTTAATAACAATATTATAAGTTTCATTTTACTGATCTGTTACAACACAGAAGCAAAACAATTCACCAAAATAAACCGTACACTGCGCAGGCTTTTGACTATCCATCTCCCTTCTCGAGCGGTACAAATTCGGATCCCCTCCAAAAAACCTCGCAAAACCCGACTTCAATTTATGACTTGTTTTAGTCTTTTTCTTTCTTTTCATCCATATATAGGGTGTCTCAAAATTGAATGTATCAGGTCTAATGAAATAATATTTTAAATAGGCGGGTTACTTCAAGTTTTAAATCCGTTTTCAAGTAAGCCCAGGAAAAAATAAAACGATTTTTGAATTTTTTTTTATTTTTTCGGATATCTCTAGAAATACACGGAAATTTAAAACTTTCTAATTGACATATCGTTCTGCACATAAACGCGCAATTTTATCCTAATTTGACCGACAGTGTATCTCTTACGGTTTTCGTGATCCACATGCATATACTCGAATTCAAGCCACCCTGTACAGGCTTGTCATCGATTAGTCCAAAACTAATTTAGAATTAATTACGTAATCATGGAAAATTTCTAATATTGATAATTCCAATATGTTTTTGTCCGTAATTTTTAAATGTAAGTTAGTCAAATTATTGCATTGGAAAGGGCAGTATGTTTCGGCGGCCATCAAGATGTATGGACTCAACTGTGTTAGATATTTGCTTGTGAGGATGATTAAAAAACTTTAAATTCTAAAATGCGAACAACCACGGAACATGATTGAGCGAAATGAAAATGTAATAACTTCGATTTAAGGAGCTTAAATTAAAGACGCTATTTCTAGCTCTAACGCAAAGAGCAAAAGTTGTATTTTGCTAAAAGGAACTTATTTTGAACACCTATAAAGCCTTTTTTCTATAAAATTTTCCAATTATTATTCTGATACTGTTGTATGACCTTTAAACACGCTTCACACTCTATTTTACATACCTAATTTGAAGCTTAGATAATGTATTAAGGAAGGCATGAAATATGAGAAATGAAAACTCATTATTACTATACCAACTTACACTTATATGTAACTATAAAAACAGAACTTTTATCAATAACTGAAGTGTTAAAATTATTCTTTTGACAAAACACTGAAACGAAGGAAGAAGTCAAGCCACCCTGAAACTTTTCTCTGTAGATATTGAAAATTTTTTAATTTTAAAACGCATACTAACCCTCCTGCACCTGCTGCTATATAGCTAGCTTTCTTGTATATATTTTGTACATATGTATGTTGTGTTGTCATTACAAAGAAAGGTTTTTCAAAGATATTTTTCCAGTAGATCCTCCGCACCCTTGGTCACTACTTAAATGTATTTGAAGTTCTACTCATTAATGCTCTTACCTATACATAATACAAAATGATTGAAGGGGTATCCCAAGTAATTTGAAAACTGGCACGAAATTGCTTAAACTTGTGTCTGAGGATGGCTTGTCCTCTACTGCGTAGGTTTGTATTACAGAGGGTGTGCTCAAAGGCTCGCATCCGCCTGCCTAGTACTTTAAGTCTTTGTAGTTAGATAAGTATCATAAAATTTAGTTAATAAGGAAGACTTGTAAATGATGAATAATAATTGATGATGATGATCAGGAAGGAAGCAGTCGAACTGCGCTCTTCACATTTTTTCTTCCAAATTTAATCAACTTTCCGATTATGAAATCATAATCATACGGTACGATTCAAGTTTTCGCAAACTGCGCCCTCTGGCAATTTTTTTAGGAACTGTCGCATCCCACTTGATAGAATATTTTAAATAATTTGCATTTCTCTTCCAGACGAGCTTACATTATTAAAATCGGCTAAGTCGTTTAAAAGTTTCGCTTTAAACAATTACACTTTCAATAGCTTCCTCCCGTTTTATCAAGATTTATCCAATGAACCTTAGACAAAATGCAGAATTATCCAAATTTTCAAACGATATTACAAAGGTATACATTAATGTGGTAATTTTTGGAGAAATTTAGATTATTAATATTTACTTTTCAATTACCTTCTCCTGTGGCAAAACGAGGATCTCAAAAATAATTTCTATTTTTCACATATATAGTTTAGTAATGATTTTTGTATCCTCATGTTTGCCCAGTATTTTTCGAATACTACTCTGTGGCTACCTCAAAATAAACACCCTGTATATTAGTCAAGAAGCGTGTCAAAGTTATATGTTTTTCTTTGAATATTTTATATTAATTTTAAATGATGCATATGGGTTAACGGTGATAGATAATTTCGTACAATATATAGATAATGAAAAAAAGAAGTAATTAGGTAGAAAGGATTGGTAATAATAAAAATGTTAACTCCTTGTTGTTGTTGTAGCTCCATTTGAAGAATGAATAACTCCATATCCTTAAAATTATGCTAGCAGATTGTGGATAAGAATTTTTAAACATGTCAAGAGCATACTCACTTCCAGTACATCTATTTCCACCAAATTATAATCAACAAATATTCAAGAGCAGTGCCAATCAACATCTCCACACACACCGCTCGTCGAGTGCCATTGGATCTCTCTTTAGTGCGGGTGTCATTGCCATAAAAAAAATAAAAATATTATTAGGCAAATTAAGCCAAACTACAGATCTTTGACGCAATTTTGTCGGACCAACATTAATCCAAAATAAAACCGATAAAATAGAAAAAATATTTTGAGTTTTAGTGAAATCATCTGATAATGAATTGTAGATTTTCTTTTATTCAGAACATAATGCCAGAAAATACCTTTTATGAAATCAAAAATAGAAATAAAAATAAGCGAATCCCCTTTTCTGTGATAAAAAATACACATGCAACAGCTCTAGGCATACATTTAAAAATAATAATATGCATCCCTCAAGGGACTTCTCATTTGATAATAAAAAGAGTGCTCTTTTAATTCTATTAAAATTAATATGCAAACAAGCAAAATATATTCCACAAATGCGTGCCTTAGCTTTTTTTAAGCTTAGGAATATGCATTAAAAATAATTAAACAAATAATTGGCATACATATTCTCACAGAGAATATTTGCTTGGGGTGGTTCTCTGTGCTCTTCCAGGATGCGTAGCTCAGCTGGTGATGATAAGAATGATAACTCGCTAGTTTCGAAACAAGTCTATTGATGATCAAGTTTAGTACAAATTAATTGGATTTGGAGCAAATGCAAATCTATGGACGATCAGGTTTCATATAAAATATCAAAAGGGTGTAAAACGTATGACTATTTGTCGAAGACTGATTAGACGTTAGATAATAAGTATAATAATTATTTTTCAAGATCAAGTATCAAGTTCAAACTTGAGACAGAGTGTTCTTTTTTGTACTAGAATCTTTCAGTTAACAATATTGTGCTATTTAGTAAATAAAATACAAAAAAACGTATTGCAAGTTTTTCACTGATTTTTCCTGTATTTTAGTGAACAATTAATTATATATAATTTTGTAAACTATATCGTAGCAGAGATGTTTATAACTTTGGCGGGTTGCTGTAGTATGATGCTGACAACAATCGCCTTTTTCTATCACTAGAGGGTGAGCGTAAATAAAACTACCGTGACTATATGCGAACAGAAAACAAACTATATTTCTGTCGTTATACTTAGATCTAAAAGAATTACACTAGGATGTTTTTAGAAATGAATGCCTGACTGAGCGAGCGGACTCAAAAGATATGCCTGTATGGTCTGTCTAGATGAACTAACTCCCTCAGTCGAATCTTGTCCCTTCGCGTCGGCTCGTTTTTCCCTCTCTTCCTCGGGTCTCTTTGCCGTTTTGTTCGAGGTACCTTCGGAGCTACCTATACTTGGGTTTTTCCTGATTGGATTTTATGATGGAAAAGTTTGAATGTATTTTACCTTTACAAGGGTCGAGGTTTATGAGCTTCAGGCTAGCCGATAAGTTTAATATTCTACAAGGAGGGTTTTCTAGGGCTAATGCGTATTTACAATGTCGGCGTTATTGAGGGAAAAACCAAAAAATCTAATATAATAAAAAACTACCTAAGGCGAAATCTATACAGGGAGATATGTACAAAAATGGTGCATACAGACTAATTTCTAATGTTATATACAAGGCAAGTGTGGGAGACGTAAAGCCGCCACAGCACCCCCCTGCCAGTGATTTAGAATCACGAAAACCCAGCCTGGAAGCGCTCGAGAAAGCGGACATGTCTGCCGGATCTGGTTTGCCGCTGCGGTAGGTGGCGAATCGTCTCTGCAGGAGCATGGATTCCTGCCGCTGGCTGGTTTGCGTCTCCTGCCTGTTGTGGTTGCGGTTACGGTTGTGGATGCGGTTGTGGAGCTGCAGATTCTCGGACTGGTGGTGGCTGCAAGTCGCAACTGTCGTCTGTGTCCTGGGGAATTGGTACGTCGACCGGGTCCTTGTCCAGGATATAGGCTGGCTTGAGTCGGTCAATGGTGACGGTAACCTCGCGTCCTCTCACGTCGATGACGAACGTCTTTTCGTCTCGGTTTATCACGGGAAATGGACCATCATAGGGTTGTTGTAGTGGCTTCTTCTGGGCGTCGTGGCGGACAAAGACGTGGGTGGCAGTGTTAAGGTCCCTAAAAATGAAAATGTTCCTCCTGCGGTCATGGTTACTACCATTGGTGGGACGGAGCTCGCTGAAGCGTTGCGGAAGCTCCTTGATGAAGGTAGAGGAACCATCATCCATAGCGTCTGGTGATCGGGACGTCAGGAATTCGCCAGGTAGGCGGATGGGTTGTCCGTACACCATATCTGCAGCGGTTGCATCGAGATCTTCCTTCCAGGCCATTCGAACGCCTAGCATGACCGTCGGTAGGCTCTCGGTCCAACGAGTCTGGTGGCATCTTAAAGCTGCTTTCAGTTGGCGGTGAAATCTCTCGACCATCCCATTGGCTGCAGGATGGTAGGCTGTGGTGCGGATGTGGGTGGTTCCTATCAAGTTGGTGAGGGGCCTGAATAGATGCGACTCGAACTGGCGGCCCTGGTCGGTGGCGACTCGCAATGGAACGCCAAACCTGGATATCCAAACCTCATAGAATGCCCGTGCGATGGTGATTGCTTCCTCGCCTTGCAATGGTACTGCTTCCGGCCACCTGAAAAATCTGTCTATCATGGTGAGACAGTACCGGTATCCTTCACATAGCGGCATCACCACTATGTCTAGGTGGACGTGGTCAAAGCGGCTAGACGGCGGTGCAAATGTTCCGACGGGGCTTTTTACGTCACGCGTGATCTTGGAACGCTGGCATTCCGGACAGGTTTGCGTCCACTTCCTGCAGTCCTTCTTGATGGAGGGCCACACGTACCGTTGCGTTACCAGCTTGACTGAGGCTTTTACGCCAAGATGGCTTAGGCGATGTACGCTATCGAACGCTGTTTTCTTGAAGGGTGTCGTGATGAAGGGTCTAGCGGTAGGTGTCGAAACGTCGCACCAGAGGGTGCAGGTGCTGCCAGGAACTGCAATCTGTTTCAGGTTTAGTCCTGTTGAACGGTCCTGTCGTAGTCTGGCCAGTTCTCCGTCGGTGCGCTGCGATGTTGCTAGGGCCTCATAGTTGATTGCCGCATGGATCTCCTCGATTCTGGAGAGTGCGTCGGCGACTACGTTGTCGCTGCCAGCAATGTGTCGAACATCGGTTGTGAACTGGCTGATGAAGTCCAGGTGTCGGAACTGTCGAGGCGATATCTGTGACGTCTTGTGGCGAAAGGCGTACGTCAATGGCTTGTGGTCTGTAAAGATGACGAATTTTCTTGCCTCTACCATATGCCTGAAATGCTTCACAGACATGTATATAGCAAGAAGTTCACGGTCATAGGCACCATACTTGCATTCTGTAGGGCTGAGTTTCTTGGAAAAGAATGTTAATGGTCGCCATTGTCCTTCTACCCACTGTTGGAGGGCGGCGCCGACTGCGAAATCTGAGGCGTCGCAGAAAATAGCGAGCGGTGCATCAATTTCTGGGTGTGACAGCAGCGTCGCTTGAGCCAACGCTTCCTTGCAGGCCTCGAACGAGGCGGTGGCTTCCGGGGTCCAGAGTAGTGGTGCCTTCCCCTTGACCTTGTCTTTGAGAAGGTTGTTCAGCGGCGCTTGGGTCATTGCTGCCTTGGGAATGAACCTCCTGTAGAAATTTAGCATCCCCAAGAATCGGCGGAGCTGCTTGGCCGTGTCAGGCTTCGAATAGGCCCGGATTGCTTCGACCTTCTCTGGTAGGGGTCGCGTGCCACCACTGGAGACGAGATATCCCAAGAATTTTACCTCTGGTTTTCCTAGGACGCACTTGCTGGGGTTTAGGATGATACCATACTCCTTGAGTCTCTAGAAAAGTACCTCCAGGTGCTGAAGGTGCTCTTGGACTGACGTTGAGGCGACGATGATGTCATCGATGTAAGTGTAGCAGAAATCCAGTCCTCTGGTAACCTCGTCCATGAAGCGTTGAAATGTTTGTGCTGCGTTCCTGAGTCCAAATGTCATGAACGGAAACTCGAACAGACCGAACGGCGTGGTAATGGCGGTTTTCGGGATGTCCTCTTCAGCAACTGGAATCTGGTTAAAGGCGCGTATTAGGTCTATGGTAGAAAAAATGGATTTACCTTGCAGCTCTTGAGCGAAGTCCTGGATATGGCGGACGCCATACTGGTCGGGACAGGTACGGCTGTTCAAGGCTCTGTAATCCCCACATGGTCTCCATTCGTCGTCACTCTTTGGAACTAGGTGCAGTGGTGCGGACCAGGGGCTCTTGGATGGACGTGCAAGGCCCAGTTTGAGCATGGCGTCGAATTCTGCTTTGGCAGCTTTGAGTTTGTCGGGTGCCAGGCGTCGCGGTTTCTGCGCAACCGGTGGACCGGGTGTGGTGAGGATGTGGTGCTTGGTTTCATGTTGAATTCCACTGTGTGCGCCGTCTGGTCGTGTGATTTCTGGAAATCTTTCCAGGACCGTATGGAAGGGTGATGTACCACTGATAACTTTGATTGTCTGGGCGCCATACTCAGTCACCTCGCCTCGTGAAGTAAGCTGTGTCGTGGAGTCTAGGAGTTTGCCTCTCTGCAAGTCTGGAAGTAGCCCATAGTGTGCTAGGAAGTCTGCTCCTAGGATGGGCTTGGAGACGTCGGCGATGACAAACCTCCATGGGAAATCGCGACGCAGTCCAAGATCTAGATTACGTGTAATTATCCCGTATGTGGCTATAGGCGATCCATTTGCAGCTGAGAGTTCATAGGCGGACTTGGTTTGTTTACCATGCACTTGGTGTCGCGGGAAAACGCTGAGGTCGGCGCCAGTGTCAATCAGGAATTGGATTTGGGTTTTGCGGTCGCAGACAAACAAGCGGGGCGAGTTGTTGCGGCGAGTATCATTAGCCGCTTCTAATGACCGCCGTTGTCGTTTCCCTGGGTCCATGAACAAGGCGCGGTGCATTTGCGAGCTGCTTCTTTGAGGAGGCGATTCTCTGGGCACGAATGGAGATCTCGGACGCGATTGTGATCGCGGACGGAACTGTGAACGCTGGCTATGGTCTCCTGTAGGTGCGCTCATGTCCTGCTTGAGGCTTGCAAGCTCTCCTTTTACGTCGGAAAGCTGTATTGGCTGATGCTTAACCGTTTAATGAGTTGCCGTTTGAGTTCATCATATGAGTCGTTGTTTACTGGCCGGTTCACTACGTCGCGGACTTCCTTGATATACCGCGGAGGCAATTTTGCGAGAATCTCTAGATATCGCTGCTGTGTATCTGCGATGTTTGCCCGATGAAAACACGTTTCGACGATCACGAACCATAATTCGGGGTCCGTCGGGTCAAGATCCGGGAGTCGCGGCGCGGTATTTGTCGCGATCGGGACTAAGGCGTCACTAGCTACTACACTGTCAGGCATTTTAAGCGAGAGAAAAAAAAATTGTATGCTTAAAATATGTCGAGTTTCACAAAAAAAAACACTTTGAGCGCGGAAAAAGTCAGAAAAATCACGAAAAGTCAATGTTATTTGCAAAAGTACTTACGTATCTTCAATGTTCTTATTGCACGGCACTATACACTGTTTACACTCACGATCAGATCACATCGGGGTCACCACTTTGGCGGGTTGCTGTCGTATGATGCTGACAACAATCGCCTTTTTCTATCACTAGAGGGTGAGCGTAAATAAAACTACCGTGACTATATGCGAACAGAAAACAAACTATATTTCTGTCGTTATACTTAGATCTAAAATAACAAATAAATTAAAAAATTACGGTGTGTTCTTAGGCCCACACAACATGTGAAAACTTCAACAAAGCGATATTAAAAAATTAAAAACTAAATACGTGTAGGAAAAAGTCTCTTGGGGGCGCCGGACACAAAACTGTATTTTAGTAGGTAAATTAAATGATATTTTACACTTCTTTAATATCAACTGTAGCTGGAAATCCATACTCATTGTCATCCAGCCTAATAGGGTCTGGTATAACTGCAATTGTGTTAGCTTCGGGGATTGTACTAAGGTCATTTTCCACCAATTTAAATTTAGACCATTTGGAATTTGTATACTTGAAACCAACTATATTGATTTTGGTATCTGAAAATAGTGTTAAAATATTGACATATTTAAAGCATGTTGACTTTTCCCAGCAAAAAGATTGACAAGAATTAAATATTGGGGTCTCAACAAATCTTTCTTAGGTTGTATGTAGTCTATTTCATGTAAAGTTTTATCAACAACCTCTTTCCTGTCTTCAGTTGTTACGGGTGGAAATTCTTCTATTTATAAAAGTCATTTTAGGATGGAATATCGTTTGGTTAATCATCTCTATTGCCTTTTTTTCGATAAGGTCGAACCTGTCTAGTATTCTGACAGCAGTATTCAACTTGTCATTTAAGGATTTTAGTTGAATGACGGTGGATAGATTTTGACGTGATTACAGATTTTTTTCTGTTTTTTAATCTAGTAGGATGAGGGAAAACAGAAGAAAACGGTTATTGTTGATTCTGTGAGGCTTTTGCTTTGTCATTAGCTGAAGATCCCTGGGCGAGAAGTAGCTTCCGAGTAGTTCTTCATTTTTAGATGAAAGAGGCAGGAAGCCGTTTGAGACTCTCGAGAGAGGGTTAGTTTGTAGAAGAAGCAATTTCTAGCAACCGCTGTTATGCAATAAGCCTATTTATTTCTTCAAGATACCCAGGAAGGATTTGGTGGACCCCAGTTATGGGTAAGCTCTTTTAAGTTGTTTTGAATGTAGAATTTCAATTAGATTATTGGGGCATTTGGCTTATTTTCATGTTAGGTTACTGTTATGGATTAATTTCCGTTTTAGGGTTCTAGTAGCGGAGTTCTAGCTGTGGATTCTAGTCGTGGAATTCTAGTTACGGAGTTCTAGTTGCGGATACCCTGTCGGGTAGAAAGAACCACATTTTTATTTGAAACCTGACGAAATTAGGCTATTCATTAGTGTTGAATTTACAGAGAAAGATAATGGTCAATTTATGGACATAATTTTACAGGAGGTCACTTACCAAGATAGGTTTTAATTTTTAATCCACATTAAGGTTTATCTGACAATGTTGTGCCAGAATTTTTAACTTCGGCGTAGACTTTTAAATTTAACCAAAATTTAGTGCTCAAACAGTATTCTTAACCGTTATAATATTTTCTTTAGTATATATTAACAATCATCTCAATTCACTAGAGTATATATATGATACCTTTTGTGAAGTGTAGCTACGCCGGCATAGTTCCATTACTTACTTCTTATGTGTACTAGATTTATGGATAATCTCTAGTGCATTTTATAACCGATAGAGTTTATTCATTCTAATTTTTCCTATATATTGGCATCGGTATTAAAACTAACATAGCATTTTGAGGGATACGGTTTCTGTTTGAAATTTGCAACTCGGGCTTATGGAAAGGCTATTCTAACCGAGTTGAATTAACTTAGAATAGTTTATGTGATAAAATTCGGGAATTTTTATCACCGTCTAGGTTGCAGTTTACAGCAGAGCGTTACGAAGTAGTTAATTTTCTAAATTTTATAACCTTTTACTTCACACCTTTTAAAATTTTAAATTAGACTGTCAGGTTGACAAAGGGGTGAGACTAATTAAACAGTATTTGTAAATAGACATTCTCGTATAAGGCTAGAGGAGCTTGCTCTTATTTCTCTTCAAAATAAAAGTATTGGCCTCACCTTTTTGTTGTTGTTTTGTGTGAATTTCAGAATCCAGATCTTGTGTGGTAACTGAGTGTAGGTAGCCTAGACTACAACAGGTAATTATTATTTTCTTAATTTGGTACATAAGTTTGCACTATGTTTCTTTTATTTCCAAGTTTTTTTTTACTGTGTCCGAATAAACAACGATAGGGCTTAGCCAACAAAAGTAAACTTGGTGGCGTCCAACCCCAACTTGGACTTTAACCTATTTTGATTTAATTCTATATCCAGGTACATCATTTTGGAACTTGTTAATGGGAAAAGATAAACTTCGAACCACCCTGAGCCGACCTAGCCTAGGTGTTTGTTTGCAAGCGGTGCTGATAGAACTATACGAAGACTGGTGTTGTTCGAATTTCAGGGTATACATCTGATTAAAGTTTATTTATCTGGTAATTCTTAATTTGATAGCAATTCGTCGTTCAGCGCCAGCTGCCGGGTATTTTTATCTTTAAATTGAATAACAACAACGCGTCCAATTTCAAATCAGGGTTTAGCAGTAGTTCTAACTAGATTACAAGCAGTAAAGAGAGTTATAATTCGATTATATAATACAGTCTCTGCCATAATATGCTCTTCTTCTTATCTTTATTGTCGCTCGTTTCTTCGGGAGCTCTCGTGGCAACACTTTTTCTCTGTATAATATTGAGTCCGCGCTTTGATGAAAGGGTATCCCAAGGAAAATCGAACAATAACTCTCACACAAATGAAAGAAACATTTCTAATTGAACATCAAATTAATGGCCACAGAACGCTTGCGGCAACATTCAGGTGGCCTAGTCTATACATAAAAAGAAGACCACAACACAGTGAAGACAACAAAAAGAAGTGAATGGGCTCGTAAACAGGTATATTTCCAAGCAGAAATTAAATCTATTCCTTATTGGGATGTGATAAACTTCAATCTATTCATAGCCAGTGGTAAGGGTAGGTTCAAGAAAGGTGCCCGATGTTCTTTTATCGCAGCGAGTAGCAGAGCCACGGTATTCATATAATTGGTTGCATAGGCAACATAGGAATAATACATCCCGAAATTAAAAGAGGACCATTTAAGAAAGAAGAAGCTAATGCATTTGTACCCCAACGTCCGTAAACGCTTAAATTATGTGGCAGTCACCAGTGGTATTAATGGCAGAAAATACACTTTGTCATGTTTCTATTGATGAAGTGTTTTAGAAAATGAATTTAACCACATACTAAGGTTCCAACTTACAGTCCAATATTGAATACGATAGAATTTGGTTGGTCGAGTTTAAAAGCGGGTGTAAAAGACTTGAGCATGCATATGCCTGATATTTTATTGAATGAAAATAGAATTAACATACATTGGCCAATTGTTAATGATTTATAGCACGCATTCAGCGGTTCATACCGGATACTTTAAACGTGGAACTTCTGCTAAATGCTAAATTTAATTAGATGTTAATTAAATAATACGGTTTTTTTAGAATAGTGCTAGTAATTATCTTTATATAGTATGACTCATTTTGAAATTATTTAATCTGAATTTTAATTTGTTTATTTTCAATTTGTTTTTGATTGCTACCATTTTGGATGTGATAGTTCTGATTTTGGATTTTTTTACTCCCAAATGACGTTTCTTGACTTGAACGTAAATGGAGTTATACGATCTGCGAATTTATGAGCTGCTTAATTTGGAATGAAATTGAATGTAAACGTAGCAATATGCGTAATTACAAAATACAACAGACGATTTATGATCTCTAAATTGTCTAAGGAAGGTATTGGCATAAAATGATAGAGACATTGAAGTTCATAATATATGTGCTTAACAGAACACTAGGTTTTTATTAACGTTTTTT
>JAEQML010065661.1:0-20723 GCA_016904865.1 Pissodes strobi
TTTCGAAAGACCAGAATATTGATACATGGGCTTGATTTTCATTTAGGCCCGGGAAAGCACCACCTGTGACCGGTTTCGACTCTCACAAGTCTCCTCCGACAGGCTAGTGGGTACATTTCCCGAACCTAAATTTCAAATGCAAGCCTATATCAATCAGCGTCATTCTAGACGAACAATAAGATGTAAAACTAGTACTCCCTCTGCAGGGTACTGGTAAAAACTCTGAAGAATGTTTCACAATACGATTTTGATATGTATCGGTTCTCCTTCGCAGTCAGTAACCACATACAAAATCGATTTCGGTACTCGATAGTACCCTTTAATATAAAAGTATGGCGCCATACTTTAGTTATTTTTACTGTACTTGGCTGTAAAGCTCATGACAGTAATTTATTTCACCTAACTGCTATTTACCTAATTTAATTTGTTGCCTTAATATCGGAATCGACTTGAGCTCAATTCGTTTACCTATAGATATTTAACGGCTGTATACACAAATTTACCTCACAGGTTATTTTATTGATTTGGTATTATTAAGTTTATTGGTCTACGGAAATTCTCGCTGTTACGGGATTAATTTGGGTTAAGTTTGGTTAATAATCATTTCATTTATACCTGCATATACTTACAATAAGATTTGGGTAATATTAATGTTATAGGGCATAGATTTAAAAGTAGTATCTTATTTTGCTTTGCTTTAATATTCTGATAATAAAGGTGAAATATATTACAAGATAATTTTCTCATTAGTTTATGGGCGTTATCATAAACACAAATTAAAATGAGATAGGATTAATTGTCCTGAAAGGGTTTGTGTAAGTTTTTATATTTAAATAAATAAGTTATTTGGAATCTTGATGTTTATTTTGGTAAATTGCGGTCAAAATAATAACTAATTCGTATATCCACAGTACTTCAACGTTCATATACAGAGTATTTTCTAAATATTATTACCCTATTTTCTAGAATCAATAATCATTGGTAAATTTCTAGTAAAAAAAATAGTGGCGCCCGCACCTATCTTCCAAGACATAGACCCACGCGTTTTAAAATAAATTGAATCCGCTGAGTATACCTGGCATAATGATCAACTAACAAATTAATATATTTGGCACCCAATGCTTAAAGCTGGTTACATAACTTATATACAGAGTGTTTAAAAAGTACAAAACCCCTGAACTGTCATAAAAAAGGTAAAATAATAGGTAATTTTCAGCAAAATCACCTCATGTTAAGAAGTGGCATTATATCTTTCAAACTAAGGTATTTAGGTATTGGACATGAAACATGAAGTCGTGCTAAACTTTTGCTTAGATTCGTAAAACAGATCATTCATAAACAGATCGACAACATTCCAGAAGAAACGCTTGTAATTATATTTTAAATATTGATTTAAAATAAGCAACAAATACCTAAAAAGGGTTTATAGGCACTGACATCATTATGGCAGGATCGACCATTCCCTCATCCTCGACAATCGGACTACTGGGTGTCTCGCTCAACAGCAATATGTCCTGGCATGACCACGTCGCGTCGCCAACATCGCAATATCAGCCTCCCAGAAGCATGGTGCGCTATTTCGCAACAAAATACTAAATACACCGCAACAGTTGCTCTTGCTCTCCAAGGCGGAAATAAGACCGTGCTTAGAATATTGCTCACACATGCCACACCAATGCACATCCTAAAGCTGATGGTTTCCATTCAGAAGAGAGCTGTGCGTCTCGTCGGCGAGATGTCCCTATTTTACAGATACTGTCACGGCAGATGTTCCCAGGATTTGGCCCGCCTCATCCCGCCCCTAGCAATGCCTGTCAAACAGTCACGACAGACGACAGGAGCGCATCAGTTCGTCGTACAACTGGAAACACCTAGAACATCGCTTTACAAGAACTCCTTTGTTTGGCGCACTGCATCACTGTGGAACTAACTCCCAGGACATTCGTTTCCTCCTAATTACGACCTGCAAAACTATTCAAGAACTTTGTCAATCAACATCTTCGCACACACACCGCTCGTCGAGCTCCACTGCCATAAAAAAAGGGCAAATTGAATATGGTGTTGCTCCTTATATTTGATACCAATTAGCTATTGTTTTCATTCTAAATATATCAGCTATTCTTAATCTTAATTGAAATCGCATATGCAAACCTATATACGGAGATACAAAAATCGTGCTAGCAAATACCTAAAGAAATAGAATGAAAGGACTAATACCATTATTTATTGTAGCTACTGCTAAAGTATCGAAAAAGTATTTGACACGTGATAGTATTCGCGGTGTATAAGCGACAAGAACGACAACTGCACTGCTTTCTCGGCTATTTCAGATAGGACGTTGACTTTACGTGAAAGCCTTTCTCGATTCATTGCCAATGCCGATGAAAAACGTATTATTTCAGGCGACTACTTAGGAAGAAATTATTGTAATTTCGTACCGACCGCGCCAGTAAAATGATAACATAATAATTTTGATACGGAAATTTTCCTGGTCTAGTCTAGAAGGAAATAATACGTTTGGAAAGGTCTATTATTTTATTTAACATAATCATCTTTAAGTCTTTGCGTTTAATGCCACCAGCGATATATACACTGGCTTAGGGCGTCGGATGATACCCAGCCAAGCCCATCGATTCCTCAGTCTTTGGCGCCCCATGCGTATGTATTTAACGAGATTTCAATCTTTCATTGAAAAACAAGACTATTCATACCAAGTTCGTTCTATGATCAAGACAGAACTTCACATCCGAACACTGTCGATAATAAACAAATTAGAGGCAAGTTGAAAGATTTGAATAAAATTTAGTTATGTAATGATAAATTTAATGAGTTATATCCGCCTAAAAGTGTAAAATTAGATTTTTTTCTGTTTTTTCAAAATGGATAATGAAGAAACAAAAATTAAAGACCATGACATTATCTATACAAGAAGTATTTCCTCAGTAATAGAGATGAAACTGAGATTTTCGAAGTACTGGTATGTTTCTGCAAATGCTTATAAAATTTTAATATTGGTATATTTCAAGGGCGACGCCAAGAGTCTGAATGTTGTTAGTACAAATACGAACTTCACTATTCAGTGACATATGATACCCACAGGATGACTCTCACAGCATTGTTTTTTTAATAACTATTCATTAAATTCCATTACTTAAGACAAACTACAACAAGATCCGTACACGACACTTATTACAATAGATTCTCATAGACAATAGAATTCCACCACGTATATTATTTTCGTATCGCGTACATGCCTTATTGTATTCTCACCAGAAAGTGAAGAGTAAAGTTTCCTTATCGTCTTCAATCTTCAAATTTGTAGGTCGGCTTGTATAATGAAGCATAAAGAAAGTGAAAAAGTTGTTTGGCTTAATAGCGTCGTTTATGGGATTAATAAACTAGTTACCAAACTTTATTAATATGATCTTTTCTTTGCCGATTGGTATCGAAAATGCTCCTCAAAGAGAAAGAATTTAATAATTACAAAAATAATATGTTAAATGAATATCTGTGGCGTTGACAGGTATTATGGTAAATATGTCAATGTTAAAAAACTTAATCCAGTTATAAATAATATAAAAGTTTCACTATGTTTTCTGCATTAGTCTTTATTATGTTTTTCTACCACAGTGCGTATATTAGTTTTAATTCCCTTAATGAGGGCAATATCGTAAATCTTTTAGACTGAACCAGTGCTTCATAACTCCTATTTTATATGGCCCGTTAAAACTTCGATAAATCTATATACACTTTGATTTATTGCTTCATGCTTCATGTAGTACAGTTTGGATTGATGCACATTTATTTAAACCGAACTAATTCGCAAAAAAAAACCGGTAAACAAAAAAACGGACACTCAAAATCACAGTACGATTTACAATTAAAATAGAAAATATAAATCAAATAGTTCTGAAGGGGTTAAAAAATGCAAAAGCAAACTAGACATCCTTATAGTCATTTAATGTATTGCCAACATTTACTGAGAATGGTAATTGAGAAAGAATACCAGGACAATCTATTCGATTCTTCAAAATCTTAAAGAGATAAATCAAACATGCCCTTATATGCCTATTTTAAAATCTATTGAACAGACTTAGCAAGTTAAATTGATTGTTACCCTATTTAGGATAGAAACTAACGTAATCGATGACATTATTAGGGCTTGTGACAAACAAATGAATAGTATATTAATGCTTCTGGATTTTTCCAAAGCATTTGATACCATCAATCACCACCTACTTATCTCCAAGCTTAAATACTATGGTTTTGATGAGCAATCGTACTCTATAATTAAATCATACTTATCGGGGAGATCACAGAAGATATTCTCTGATAATAGGTTTTCGGAACAAGCGCTGTTTCTTTCTGGTGTACCGCAGGATTCAGTGTTGGGCCCCCTGTTGTTTTTGGTCTACACCTCCGATATCCTTAAATCTTTAGTTCATTGTAAGGTTCAGGCATTTGCGGATGATACACAGTTGTATTATTATTTTCATTCTGGTGATATTGAGGAGACTGAATTTGCTATAAATCGGGATCTCGCGATATTGAGTGAGCTTTCCAAGGGTCATAACTTAATAATGAATCCTACTAAATCTTGTATGTTGGGGTTTGGTAATAGGAACAGGGTTAATTTGTTAAAAACCGCTTTGAACATAACTCTAAACGGTTCTAAGCTGAGCATTGTCGATGCTGCAAAGAATCTTGGAATAATAATTGAACCACATCTTCGTTTTAAAGAGCATCTAAAAAAAAATTTTCAAAAGACGTACCTATCTCTCAAGATGTTATATAATAATAGACATATCTTAAATATTAAATTGAGAAGAAGTTTATGTGAGTCTCTTGTTCTGTCTAACATTAATTATTGTGATTTTGTTTATGGTTTTTGTATAGATCAGGAGAGCCGAACTCGCATACAGAGAGTACAGAATGCTTGTGTTCGATTTGTGTTTGGTGTTAGAAAATTCGATCATATTTCTCATCTGTATAGCGATATTAATTGGCTAAGAATGGATGATCGACGCGTCTTGCACTTTTGTACGTTCTTAATTAAGATTATCAATAAGCCTTCTTCCTCTCTTTCGATCCGGGAACGTATGATTTTTCGCCGCGAAATTCATGGTATAAATATTAGAAATATAACTAGACTATCTATGCCGCAGCACCAGACTGCCTTGTTTCGGCGATCATTTTCATATAATGCTATCAGGTATTATAACGCACTGACCCAAGAATTTGTAAATTTAAGTGTAAACTTGTTTAAAATAAAATATAGAAAATATCTCTTAACTTTACAGAAAACAGGATATTGAACTTACTGCAATTTAATTACACCTACCAATGTGAATAGTTTTTCTCAAGTACTTCTTTTTCCAATATGCAACCTTTATGACTGTAAATGTATTAATTATTAACCAAAAGTACTGTGGATCTTGAGTTTGCTTGTATTCAAGTTTATATTAATTTATAACATTATTCTTTAGTACACATTATTTGTGTCTAGCTTGGTTCAGTAGAGTAGCTGCTTAAGCTAGACTGCGCGAAGCTTTGACATTGCACTATTTTTGTATTTCTTTGTATAATTACCATGTATTTATGTGTATTTTTTCATTAATAAAAGTCAATTATTATTATTATTATTTTTTTTTTTTATTTAACTCAGGTTTATCCCGGCTACATCAGTACAGATCGATCCATTCAGATAGGATCTGCACTGCGATTCTACGACTCTAGGAATGATCGAACAATATGTGCGGCATCTAGAACTACCGACTTTTGCATTGCCCTGTAAGTATTCGCAGGTATTCCAATTTCGCAAAATTGTTCTTTCAGGTTTCTGGGTATCAAACCCATCGAAGACAGTATTACTGGGACGACTTTAACTGTTTTCAATCCCCACATCGCTTGGATTTCTCGTTTCAGCTGACTATATTTGGCCATCTTCTCCGCATGCTTGGTTTCCAAGTTATTGTTGTTAGGTATTGAGATATCCACAAGTATAGCTATCTTTTCCTCCTTAAAGATTATAGTGATATCCGGGCGATTGTGCATCACGGTGACATCAGTGACTATCCCTTTATCCCAATAAACTTTCGCTTGCTCGCTCTCAACTACTGGGTCTGGTTGATACTGATAGTACGGACGATCATTGGTTGCCACAATGGCGAGCATTTTGAGTATTTCCAGATACGTGATTGTTGCAACCTAATAAGGTCGGTCTAGGTACTGGCTTCCAACGAGGCTAGGGCACCCTGAGAGGACATGCTTGATGGTTTCCGACTTTGAGTTGCATTTCCGGCACTTATCTGTTGGTACGTCTTCTTTTAAAATGTACTTTTGATAATTTCTTGTACTAATAACCTGATCTTGAATTGCTATAACGAAGCCCTCAGTCTCAGGGAATAGACTACCTGTTTTCAGCCACTCGAGTGATGCCATCGTGTCCACGCTTTCTTTTTTCAAATCATACCAAAATCGACCATGTAGCTCCCTAGATGCCCAGATTGCTGTTTTTTCTTCAGTGGTAAGAGCTGATGGTAGAGGCACGTGTTGGATTGCGAACATGTTGAGTGGCGTATAATTCTGATCAGCCTTCGCGACTGTACTGTGGAGGGCATTGTGTTTTGAGGAGAAATATTTCCTCAGTCCAAGTATTTGTTGCTGGCATGCCTTCACTACATCCGTTATCCCTCTACCACCTTCATCCCTGGGCAGCGTCACTCGTTCCATTGATGATCTGGGATGATGCCTCCTATATTTCGTCAAGCTCGTTCTAATTTTTCTGTTAACTGCCTGGAGATCGGTGTCAGTCCATTTTATAATCCCAAAGGATTACCCAAGGGCTGGTATCGCGTAGCTGTTAACTGCTTTCACGATATTTGAAGCATTGAGCTTGGTCTTCAAAACAGATTGTAACCTCTCTTGGAACTGCATCGTAAGTATTTGCTTGACTTGGCTATGCTCGATTTTGTTTGTCTGTAATATGCCAAGGTACTTGTACGGATCCTGTGACATGGCATCTATGGCGGTTGCTTCATCAAGCTTGACTGGCTGTGTCTCCACAAGTTTCCCCCTCTCTATTGCAACAGTTTGGCTAGTTCCAAAGGTCATTCCTATTTCGGTACCAGCCCTATGAACAAATCTAAGGACTGAATCAAGATGGTTCTTATTAGCGGCATATACCTTGAGATCATCCATGTAAAACAAATGACTAATTACATGAGTCTGATTCGGTGTTTTTGTGTTAAAGCCATAGCCAGTTTGCTTGAGTGCATTTGACATAGGATTGAGAGCTAAACAAAACCAAAGCGCACTGAGTGAGTCTCCCTCGACGATTCCCCGTTTGATTTGAATGCTTCTCGTTTCGATCACATTGTCTCCTGTTCTAATGGATAGTTTTGTGCGCCACTGATTCATACTATCTCTAAGGAATATTTGTAATTTTGGATCAACGCCGTAAATTTGCAGGACTCTGATTAGCCAGCTATGTGGAACTGAATCAAAAGCCTTTTGGTAGTCAATATAGGCCATGTACAGGTTATGATTTTTCTTTCTGGCCTGCTCTAATACAACTGAGTCTATAATGACTTGTTCCTTACACCCCCTCGCTCTTTCATCTCTTCTGTTAGAATATTGTTCTCGTCCAAGTAGCTATATATCTTTTCACATATCGCTGCGGACAAGATTTTATACATGGTTGGAAGACACGTGATTGGCCTGTATTGTGATGGATCTCTGGTGTTTGAGCTCTTAGGGAGAAGGTGAGTAATGCCATTTGTGAGAAAATGCGGTAGCGAATCTGGTTCCCGTAGAATCTTGTTAAATTGCACAGCTAAATGTTAATGTGTGGCTGAGAACCTTTTGTACCAAAAATTGTGGATGCCATCCCTTCCTGGTGCTCTGCAGTTGGCTAATTTTTGAATCACCTTTTTGATATCGTTTTCCGTGAAATTCGTCTCTCCCATTTTAAGATGCCGATATGTGTGTTCCTCGTTATTGATCCAGGGAGTATTTTCTGTGTGTTGGGCTTCATTTTCCCATATGTTAGCCCAAAAGTTTTCAACCTGGTCTCTTTCAGGTATACCTGAGTTTGTAAGGGGTGTAGTGCCAGCACTTAGATTCCGGTAGAAGTTTCTTTCGCTCCTTGAGAATTGCTTGTTTTGTTGTTTTCTCTGATAACTCTCCCTGTACCTGCGAAGTCTCTTGGAGTATGCAGCAAGCCTCTGTTTCTGCGTATCTAGATGGTCTGTGAGGATGCTCGTCAGCTTTTGCTCAGATGCACCTGTAATCTTTCTTCTGAGCTCAACCGGTACCCTTCTATACAGTTTATTTGTACGGTTTCCATTAACGATTTGCTGAATTCTGCCTATTTCTTTCCGAATGTCATCTATTCGTTCACACAATCGTCGCTCCCACGGAGGAGGTTTATTTGAAGCTTTACAAGTGCTTCCCCTACTCCATATCTTCTGTTTATTTTGCACAATGCAGGTGAGTGCTGCACAGTATATACGGAGATGTGATTCTTGCATGTCTAATTCATCCGTCAGATCTCTTTTCAGTGCTGCATTACCACTGGCTATAATCCAGTTTGATCTCTTGTTATACTTATTATTATTATTATTATTATTAATATTATTATTATTATTAAACCGTATCTTTTAAGGAACAAATACTTTAAAAATTTACGCTGCACTCGCTCAACACTCCGACTCCAAACATCATATTGTGGAGACCATATTAAACTTCCGTATTCCAATTTGGGCAATACAAGACTATCAAACAACCTTAGGCAACTAGCAACATCGAAATGTTTAGTAGATCTGACAATGAAACCCATTATTTTGTGAGCCTCATTAATTTTGGTTGAGATATGTTCTGTAAAATTCAAAAAACCATCAAATGCTATTCCCAAATATTTTTGTGAGGAAGCTTGTTCTAGCTGCTTGCTCACTATATTTCTATTAAGGGTAAAAGACATTATTGGGCATTTTTAAGTTTTAAAGTTAAAACCATTTGCCACACACCAGTCAACAACACTCTTCAGATTCTCCTGCAGACAGGCACAATCATCCTTCGACGCAATCTCCGCAAGTAGCTTGAAGTCATCAGCAAACAACAATGCATTTGAATGCTTGACAGCCCGACATATATCATTAACTGCTACTAAAAACAGGAGAGGACCCAGATTAGACCCCTGAGGCACGGCATTGAGGTACTCCTGACGCACTCCTATATATGTCTGACTTTGCCCCTTTTATCTCCACATACTGCTTTCTGTCTGTCAAATATGAAGCTATTAAGTTTACCAAATTTTCGGTTACATCCATTCTGTGTAGTGAATCAATTATGATACTATGCTTAATCCTAACAAACGCCTTTTCCATATCAGTATGGATTACATCAACTTGTGTTTTATTATTAAGAGAATTATGAACAAATTGCGAAAAAGTTAGTAAATTACTTATAGTAGATTTATTTGGTAAAAATCTATGTTGGTATTTAGAAATACTATGTTTTACTTCCTCACAGATTCTATTAAAAAGAACTATTTCAAGGACTTTAGATATGGCATTTAATATAGTAATGGGCCGATAGTTGGTAACTTCATGTCTTACGCCACTTTTAAAAGTTGGTAGAATCTTACTAATGCGCCAGTCTGTACGGTAAGTCGATGTTTTAAGACTAAGGATAAATATGCATAGCAAATGTTCAAACAGGAACTCACCACAACCCTGACCCAGGTAACCCATCCGGTCAAATAGCTCTGTTTCCCTTTAATTTTTTTAGAGCTGCCCAGATCTCAGATTCTGTAAAAGTAAAGGAACAAAAGCAATTTTTCGGTACATCCACGAAGGATTCCCGTTGTCCTCCAGTAGAAAACACAGAACCAAAATAAGACGCAAATATATCTGCAATGCTCTTAGTGCCCGAACAGAAAGCATTTTTGTAACAGACTTCTGTTGGAATAAAATCATCATTTTTATTTGACTTGACATAAGACCAGACATTTTTGGGGTCACTGAGCAAGCTAGCTTCAACATGCGTCTTTTTTATTTTACTTTTTATTAGCTATCTAAGATTTTTTATACTTTGTATGCCAGTAAGATGTTCTATAATTTTTATATTTTCCAAAGTATGTTTCTTTTCTTGCAATCAATTTAATGATATCACTATTATACCACACGGGAATGGTTCTCACATCTTGGGTCGACATTGGAACACACTGAACAAATATCTTATGAAGTTTTTTTTATAAAATTCAGTAATCATGGCATTAACATCACAGCACTCATAAAGAGTGTTCCAACCCTGACTCTGGATTAAGATATACATAAGCGCAAAGTTTGCTTTTTTAAAATTAAGTTTTGTATTCTGCACTTGTATTTTTGTCTTTTCTGAATATAATTTTATCATTATTAAACTCTTGGTTAAATGCCAAACTATTCAACCAAGCCTCAGTGAAAGCAATTTCATCTGCGTCATTATTTAACATATTTAACATTAAAGTGTCTAACTTAGTTTTAATGCCTCTATAATTCTGACAGTACAAACTTATCACTCCTAGGTGATTCCTAGTGGAGTCCCCCAAGTTGAAATATATGAGTCACCAAAACCAGTCAGCCCGTCATTTTTATTGTCAGTATTTCAGTCATTACTGATTGTGTCAGTCAGATTTGAAAACTTATCATTATGATCACCACCATTATCCAATAATATCACAGGTCCAGAATTTGCACTCAGTGTCTCTCCGTTTAGTACACAATGCTCAGCTATGCTAGATGTTTTAATATGATGTTTTATTATAATAGTTTGATTTCTATAAAGCTGAGGGCACAAATTTAAGGGATTACAAAGGTAAAACTTTTAAAACTGCACTTTTAGGTCAACAAAATTTACCTGACCAAAAAATTAAATGTAAATTTTGTAATAGGGAGGGGCACGGATTGATTAAATGCTTCAAATTTTCTGGAATGCCTTTAACAGAAAAAAGAAATATTGCCCAACTTAACAATCTATGCTGTAAGTATTTGGGTCAAGGGCATAATGTTTCACATTGTAAGTCGGAAGGATGTCAGGTATGCAATGGAATGGAATATTACATCAGGATAGAGAAATTAAAGGAAATGGTGGATATAATAAAGAAATTAATAAGGGAAATGGGTTTCGCTTAGGTTTACAGGAAGATACAAGAGGTCAAGGTATATTGCATACAAATCCAAATCAAGGTACACATTTAGGTATTTTAGAAGAAACACAAGACGATAATATTTTTGTAGGTATATCTCATGGTACCAATATGGGTGCAATAAAAGCTGATCAATGTTTTGATGAGATGCAGCAGAATATTGTAGCTTTTTCTAATACACAAAAGTCACATGTTTTATTAGCAACCGCGCAAGTTAATGTAATTACACCAGATGAATCTAAGGTACAGGCACGGGCATTAATGGATTCAGGGTCTCAAAGTAGTTTTATTACTTTCAATTTATTTAAACGTCTTAAAGGTGTAGTGTCACATAATATTAAGTTTCAGATCGGCCTGCAGACATTGATATTTTAATTTCAGCGGATTTATATTTTCGATTAATATATACCGAAATGAAAAGCTTAGGAACAGGGTTGCCAGTTCTTCAAAATAGCAAGCTGGGGTGGTTAGTTGCTGGAAATGCACCAATAGGTTCTTGTCGAGGTGCTGCAAAATCCTTTGTGATGAGTAGTGATAATAATGTAAATTTACTTTGTTCTAATTTTCCAACTATCGATGAAATTATTCCAAGGTTTTGGCAGCTAGAAGAGGTTAGTAATAAAAGATTTGTCTCAGCGGATGATAAATTATGTGAGAACCTGTTCATGGAAACACATAAAAGGCTAGAGGACGGTAGTTTTCAGGTCGATTTGCATATGCGCAAAAAAGACGATTACTTAAAATTAGGAAATTCTGTCGATTCGGCTGTTAAGAGGTTTAAGTCATTGGAAAATAGGTTTAATAAAAATCAGGAACCTTTTTCTGAGTATAAGGCATTCATTGACGAATATGTCGCCATGGGGCATGGAAAATTCATTGATTCGGGCCTTGAGGAAAATAAACATAGGGTATTTTTGGCGCATCAGTGTGTTATAAGGTCTGAGGCAACAACCACCAAACTTCGTGTTGTGTTTGATGCGTCAAACAAAACTTCATCAGGGCAGGCATTAAATGACATTACTTTAAAAGGTTTTCCTGTCCAACCAGAGTTGTTTGAGATACTGTGCAGATTTAGAACGTTTCAGTTCATATTGGTAACAGATATTAAAAAGATGTACCGCATGATAAAGATCAATCCAAGTCAATTTTCTTCAGAACATTCTTTGGAGGGATGATCCCAAATTGTCATTTAAAATCACAGAACTTCAAACAGTGACTTATGGGACAAACTCAGCTCCATTTTTGGCAACTCGATGTTTAAATCAGTTAGCTGATGATGAGTCATCAACTTATCCCCTTGCTTCTAAAGCAGTTTTAAAGCAGAGTTATGTAGATGATATTCTTTGTGGAACTAACAATAAATCAGAGGCACTAGAACTTAAGGATCAGTTAATTAATATGCTAAGGGCTGGAGGATTCGAGTTGCATAAATGGTCTTCCAATGGTATGTCGTTGTTGGTTTCTGAGGACATACAGGAAAATAGTAAAAGTGTTGAAATGAATGGTCCAGACTTCTCCAACAAGGTATTAGGTTTAAGATGGCATACAAGCCAAGATTTTTTTAATATTGTCTTACCCAGTTTAGGGGTTAAAAACAAAGAAAAAATTACTAAAAGGTTGGTTTTATCACGGATCTCACAAATGTTCGATCCAATGGGTTTTGTAGGTCCAGTTGTCGTTGTAGCTAAGATTTTGATGCAAGAGATATGGGTTAGTAAGGTCAATTGGGATGATGAATTGCCGCCTACCATTTTACAGAAGTGGGCTAATTTTTATAATAATCTTCATCATTTATCCAACTTAAAGATTCCCCATTGGTTATTCAAACCATTTGAGATTCAATTGCATGGGTTCTCAGATGCCTCGATGTCAGCTTATGGCGCATGTGTGTATGTGAAAGCACTATATTCAAATGAAACCGCGTCAACAAATTTTATATGTTCAAAGTCGCGCATAGCTCCATTAAAAACTATTAGCATGCCTAGACTTGAACTATGTGCTTTTGGCAAGATTAATGCACAAGGTCTTACCAATAATTGGTAAAAATTTCAAAGGTTTATTTGTGGACAGATTCCAGTATTGTATTATCTTGGTTAAATTCATCACCAGCACGTTGGACTACATTTGTCGCCAATAGAGTCGCGGAAATACACGAATTAACTGTAAATATGGAGTGGAAACATGTATGTTCTAGGGACAATCCTGCTGATTATATATCACGTGGCATGTCAGCTTCACATATTTTGTCAAATAAATTATGGTGGCACAGTCCCTCATTTCTTGAAAATTCCGAAATTATTTATTCTGACTCTAATGAGTTTATAAAAATGGAAACATTACCAGAAGAGACAAAAGCTGCACTCTCTCAAGCTTCAACCATTGACTGAATGGCATAGGTTTTCAAATTTCAACAGATTGAACAGAACTGTAGCATATTGTCTAAGGTTTGCAAGGAAAAACCAAATTCGCGGACCTCTTACAGTTGAGGAGTTAAAAGGTGCTCTTCATAAAATAATTCTACTCGTCCAATCTGAGTGTTTTGGAGGCGAAATTAAACTCTTAGCATCTCATGACGATGAAACAATACAAAATGGGCTTAAAAATAGCAGAATACGATGTCTAAATATATTTTTGGACAAGGAAGGAATTCTTAGGGTCAATGGTAGGTTATCCAAGGCAAATATAGATTTTAATCAACAATTTCCAATTTTGTTACCAAATAAACACTACATTGTTAATTTGCTTATTCAGTTAGAACATAAAAAGTTATGCCATGCTGGTCCTCAAGCTGTGTTGGCAAATTTAAGATTGCGATATTGGCCGATTCATGGTATGATAGCTGTTAAATCTGTTATTAAGGCTTGTACTGCTTGCTATAGGTTCAAGGCAAAGGTATCGAATCAACTCATGGGTTCTCTTCCATTGGACAGAGTTTCAATTGCAAGACCTTTTTTGAAAGTGGGGGTTGATTTCGGGGGTCCATTTGAAATAAAACAATCCAGGCTTAGAAAATCAACTGTTACCAAGGCATATATTGCATTATTTGTATGTATGGTGACCAAAGCTGTTCACATAGAGTTAGTCAGTTGTTTGAGCACAGATGCCTTTATTAATACGCTTAAACGGTTCATTGCTAGAAGGGGATGTCCAGATACTATTTATAGTGATAACGCTACGAATTTTCAAGAGGCTAATAACGCACTTAAAGAGGTAGATTTATTTTTTAAATCTAAACCCAATTTAGACACCGTTCACAATTTTTTGGCAGATAAGGAAATACAGTGGCGTTTTATTCCACCGGTTAGTCCTCATTGGGGGGGATTATGGGAAGCGGGGATCAAATCCACAAAATATCACCTTCGTCGCATAGTAGGTAATTTGATTCTGACATTTGAGGAAATGACAACTGTTTTAGCACAAATAGAGGCTATTTTAAATTCAAGGCCCCTATTTCCAGTTTCTTCTGATCCTAACGATTTACATTGTTTAACACCGGCTCATTTTTTGATAGGGGAACCCTTAACCGCATATCCAGAAAGGGATTTATCTAATATACCAGACAATAGATTAAACTTTTGGCAATTAGTTTCAAAAATAAAACAGCAATTTTGGAAACGATGGTCGATAGAATATCTAAGAAGATTACAAAACAGACCAAAGTGGTTCTACTCGACAAAGAACCTAAATATAGATACGATTGTACTTTTGAAAGAAGATAATGCGCTACCTTTGAAATGGCCATTGGCACGTATTATAGAAGTTGTGCCGGGCTCGGATGGAAAGGTTCGAATGGCAAAAGTAAGAACGAAGGACGGAATCTATACACGGTCAATTACAAAATTATGTCCTTTGCCCTTCGAGGATAATCAAAAAGATAATCTGTTGAAGCCAGTACTTCAAGGGGGGGAGAATGTTGCAGGGTAAAGACACTATTCGTAAAATCCAGTATTTTATTTACTCTTTCAAGATAAAATTAATAGCCAAATTTCCGTTCATGAAATCTGAAGTTCAAGTTAAGAGAGCTTGAGTTAGGTCTTGACTGCTTATAATCGTCAGGTGGGCGGGCGCCCTTTGTGCTGTGTCCGAGGACATCCCGCCAATTGTTTTTAGTCACTAAGTTTATTATGTTATTTTTTGTAAAGTGCTATTTATGCTTTTAAATAAAGTGATTGCACAGTAATTCCATAAAAAATGGATTTTAATTGGGAAACGAGAAAGCTGTGAACTTCGGCGAAGAAAATAAAATTACAGTCCACTAGGAAGGCACACTTTCTATTATAATTTAGCACTTTCTTTGAATGAATTTTATTTTTTATAGATGGGAATAAGAATATGATGTTTGTGTTGGTGCAGTCCTTCAGCTTCTTATTAACATAACGCAATCTCGGGTATATACCAGCTGTTAAGTCATTTGCTAAACACCCAACTATAACAAAGTCTTTTTCAGTGAAATTCTGCACCAAGCTGTCTATATTCTCAATCACGCATTCTTGCCTAGCATTAGTCTTAATAAATGATTGAATTTTAAAGCATTCACCACTAAAGACTCTACGCAGTGATCTATTCAAATTTCTAACTGTTTCATCCCCCAGAATCAAGATCTTCTTTAAGTTATTCACACATCATCCAAGCCAATATTATCATGTTCATCCTGAAGTAATATTGTGGGAGAGTGGTGCATCTTAAGCTCATGCTTCAGTTTTCCAATTTCATAGGAGTAAACCTGATTATCAGTTTCAAGTGTCCTTATTGGGGAAATCATATTCCTATTTAAGTCAAGCAGTTCCTTTATTTCATTTTTAAAGCCACTTATTTTGTCAGTATAAGTTAATAATCTTTCTTCTAGGATTTCCTTCTGCCTTGACACAGTAGACAGTTCATTTTTTACTGCTAATGGTTCCTCGCATTTCTCTTTCAGATCGTCAGCAAATTTTTATCCGCGTCACATGCATCCTCAAAATTGCACATCCTCTTCCGTGCCCTATTGGACAAGTCATCAATTCTATACTCATCAACTGTCACTAAAGACACCTACGTTGATACGTCCCACTGGGCAATAAAGTTACTCTGCATGGATTGATTTACAGTTTCAGGTCTAACCAAATTCGCGGCATCTTCATATGTATTCAGTTTACTTTTTAATTCTTTGATCATCTCTTTCTGCCTAACCATTTCATGAACATACTTATCCTCAAGATCCAGGGCATCCTCCTCAAATGCTATCGATGCTCGCTTTAGCCGTTTAATAATTCCATCCTTTTGTTCCATCTCTTCTCTAAGCCCAACTACAAGTTTCTGCAGAACATCAACCTCAATAGATGCACTGCTGTTACAAGTGCCAGTTTCATCGCTCCTCTCCGGACAGGTAGAGGAACAATGAATAACATTTTCTCCAATTACCCTTCAGTCCCTCCTCCTGTCCAAGCAGTTAGGATGAAATAGGTTGTGACATGCCGTACAAAACCAGTTTTTTTGGCTTTTATTTGGGAAACAATTGAATTTTGCCACCATCTCCTCTATGATTAGCAAAAGCGAAAGAGCAAACCTCGTTTTGTATAGCTGCAGATTATTGAAATAGCGTGGGTAGTGTTAAAACCACCGATCTCCATAGATCAGTGGTTAAAACTCTTTTCCAATTCTCTAATAATAGAATTTAAGTGTTGTATTGTGATAAGATAAGATTCCACATAAACTTTTTTTTTACACTCAGACGAAATTTAAATTTATGAATTTTTGCAGGATTAATCAAACTAAGAGGAAATATAATAATTCACTTAAAATCCACGGAGTTCATCGTAACGAACTTAAGCTGGCATATATGAAGCCTATTTATAAAAAAGAGGTCAATCAGTGACTTGTTTAGCCGTCTCCTTCCAAGTTTTTTAAAGGTATTGAAATTGCTATGTGCTCAAGAATTTTAGATTTTTCAAAAAATACAGACAATTTTTTTGGTAGGCAGCATGCGTATTTAGAGGGATGCTCCACACCAACCAAGGACCTAGCATTGGGACTGTTTTTGGACTTAAGCAGAGGCTATGATTGTATAGATCATGAGATGTTGCTATGTAAAGCAGAAAGATACAGAATTGGAGGCAGTGATATAAGATAGCTCCAATCTTATCTGTCCAATAGAGCTCAAACAGTCATAATTGATGATGTAAAACCGAAAATTAAATTTAACAGAGGGGATACCACGTAGGAGTTGTTCGGGTGATTATGATGCTGTGCTATAGAAGTACATGTAGATGTAGTAAGTGACATAGTTTAACTCTTCAAGTGTGATTTCCTAAACGCAATCGGCACAGGTCTGAAGAGTGAAGCAGGTTGAAGTTTAATATATAGAGAAATTGCTACTTACCAATGCACTAGTTGCCAAAGACTATCACCAGGGGAGGGAACACGCTCTCTCTGAAAAAATAATAAAGTATTTTTAATTGAAAAAACAATTACCAAAACTTAGGAATTACATTCAGTCCACCTTGAAGGTATTTTATTTCTATAATATTGTTCAGCTCGATGAGTATGTTCATCCTACCTATGGGCCGGTGTCGGGGTTTTATTAACCCCATAGGTACAGGCAAGGTGCGAAACATTAAAATATAAAAATAGGTCGGGCCGAAGAACGTATAGAAAACACCTCCAATATACAACCACTTAGTTCATATGATTTAACTACAGAGGTCGCTTTTTGTATAATTTTCTACACCATAGAAAACACTTCAAATATACACCCATTTAGTGCATATTATTTAACTGCAGGGGTCGCTTTTTGTATCACTGTTTACACCATATTATGTAATGATACATTATACACCCGTAATTCAGCCAGCTCATATAAGCAGACCTTTCTTCAAAGCTAATATGGGCTAAAGATTGACATGAATTTATATATTGTAAACAACACTCGGCAAATGCCTGTTCCAAGCCAGGATGGAAACGGAGAAAAAGGAGGAGTAACAACCTCCCTAAAAAAATAGGGTTCAGCTGGCCCGGCTGATAACACCCTGTCAGCGCCCCCGCTTGGGGTACAAGTGAAGCCCGGCCAACTGTCCCGAAGGCAGAAGATGACAAGAAAGTCACAATGGCGGAAGGAGCGGAAGAGCCAAGATGAAAGCAGCTTCTGACCCAGAATGGGCGGCTGCGAATAGAGTCTGTCTCCAGGTTAGGGGCGGATGAAAATACACTGGCCAACCCGCTCGACATTCGTGGCGTTTTAATGCCAAACTCCTTCCAAAACTAACATGCAAATGTCGAAATTAAAAAATGGAATACCCCAGGCGATTAGGGTTACATGCCCAGAATCTCGCACTGAATCATCAGTCAGCATCAAAGATTCTGGGGGAGGCAAATTTTCGACACTATCAGTTAAACACGGAAAGCAAACGATGACATCTTGGTTTTGACTTATAACATTCGCACAATGAGACTTGAAGAGCACTTACTAAGTCTGGAGAACGAACTCCAAAACATCAAGTGGCGAGTCCAACACGATTCTGAAATCTGATCATATGCTTTTCCAGAGAAATTCCGAAACAAATCATCATATCGGGGGAATAGCAGTCCTGATTAACAGCAGAGGGAAACATCTAGTGATCAAACGCAAAGCCATATCGGACCGCGTAATTTACATTATGCTAAACAAGAGATATGCTATGCAGATGATACAGGCATACGCACCCACATCAACAGACGAAGACATCGAGCAATTTAACGAGGATTTAGTGACAGCTAAAAATCAAGAAAGTACGAAGTTCAATGCGAAGATAAGTCAAAGAAACTGCGACGGACGGCCCGAATATCGGTAATTTTGGACTAGGCACACGAAATAATAGAGGCGAAATAATGCTCAACTTTCTGAACCGAGAACAAAATGAACTGCATGAACACATTTTTTAAGAAACAGGTGCAAAGGAAATGGACGTGGAGAAGTCCTGATGGTTCAGTTAAGAATGAAATTAATTACATACTCACCACAGATAAACAGTTCTGTAAAGATGTGTCAGTTATCAACCTTTTTAATACCGGGAGTGACCATAGAATCGCAAGAGCCGTAATAAATATTAACACACGCTTGGAAAGGAAAAAGCAAATCGAAGCAAAAATGGAAGAATATAATGCCCAAATCAGAACCAAGCTAGAACCAACTGAAGCATTATGAAAGATCGAACTAAACGAGCTATCTGGGAAAATCGTTAGCAGCATACAAGTAGCAACCAAGAAAGTGTGTTTCATGGGAGTGAAATCCAATTCAAAACTCAGCCAGGACCACAAAAGGACTTCTTGAAGAACGTAGAGCAATAAGCAGAGATTCGGTGAGATATCGAGAGATAGACAAAAAGTAAAGAGGAAAGAGGGCGATTAGAAAAGATCTGGAGATCATAATACAAGCATGATACAAGAAGCTATCGAGGACAACATGAATATGAAGGTTCTCCAATCGAAAAGAACGAAAGGAAAATCTTTGATTTACAAAATTAAGAACCAGCAAGGACAAATCGTGACAGACAGGAATCAGGTTGCATCCATTATTCAGAATTTCTGCCAGAGACTTTACAAACTATCGATGCTTAAGCGAAACCTTTCAAATCATGTGATCCTAAATGCAGGCTCCGAGGAAATCCCGGATATCGAGACTGCAGAGTTAAGAATGGCACTAAAACAGATGAAAAGCCGAAAAGCCCCAGGAAAAGATCGCCTTACACAGAAATGTTAAAGACTGAAGGGAAAACTCTAGAGAGGACATTGACTATCCTTCTAAACTGATGTTTGGAAGAGCAAAAACTTCCTGATGCCTGGAGAAATGCGGTGATTATCCTCTAATGGTGACCGAACAAATATAGAAAACTATAGATCAATCAGCCTTTTGTCCGTTCTATACAAACTTCTTTCCAAAGTTATAACCAACCGTCTCAGGAATAAGTTTGACTTTTACCAACCTGTGGAGCAAGCCGGATTCCGAAGTGGCTATAGCACAATAGACCACATTCGATTAGTGCGTTCGCTTATTGACAAATGCACAGAGTACAATATCCCCTTATACCTTGCATTTGTAGACTACCAGAAGGCATTCGATTCGTTGGAAACATGGGCTGTGTTGGAAGCAATGAATACCGCGAGGATCGACTCGAGATATACAAACCTGATTAAAAACATCTACGAAGGTGCTACACTCCATGTCAAATTGGATGAATGTTTGACAACTGAGAAGGGCCCAATAAAGAAAGGGGTTAGGCAGAGTGATTCAATGTCTCCTAACTATTTACTCTGACATTGGAGGACGTTTTTAACGGCCTGGAATGGCAGCAGAAGGGAGTCAACATAGATGGAAGGTTCCTAAATCATCTTCGATTCGCCGATGACGTTGTGATCATGAGTACCGATGGGGAGGAACTTGGTAACATGTTGTTTGAACTAATGAAGCGTAACGGAAACTGGGGTTAGAAGTAAATCTTCAAAAATCAAAGATTATGAGCCCGGAAGACATTCATGTCACTCTCGGTAGCCACATACTTGAGGTAGTAGTAGAAGAATATAT
>JAEQML010065662.1:0-20721 GCA_016904865.1 Pissodes strobi
GTAAACCTGAACAATGTTCCTTGGGCAGAATGATAGGTTTTAATAAATCTCAAGTAGATTTGTATTTTCAAAACCTGAAATTACTGTATGAGAAGTGCATGCCAAATTTTTAACATGGACGAGACTGGCATGTCAACTGTTCCAAATAAAACCCCAAAAATTCTGACTGCGAAAGGTAAAAAACATGTTGGAAATGTGTCAAGTGAAAAACGAGAACTCGTTACCGCAGTTTGTTACATGAGCGCCATAGGTTGTTATTAAAAGAAAAAGGATGAATGAAGATTTATTTCAAAGGGTGTCGACGGGAACTCTTTGTTTAATTTCGGATACTGAATTTACCAATACCGACCTTTTTCTAAAAAGGATAAAACACTGCCGACATAATGTTAAGCTATCGGCCGAAAAACCATTTTTGCTACTTCTAGATAATCATTCATCACGTAGAAATCTTGACGTTAATCCGTACTGTAAGGCAAATTTTATACATTTGTTATCTCTAACCTACTCCAGCGATAGGATCCAAGCTCCGGACAGGGGCGGATACAGGGAGGGGGCGTAGGGGGCGCGCGCCCCCTCCTGGGAACTATTAAAAAATATCATATTGCTAGAGAATAATAAAACAATAAAATTGTATAGACAAAATTTCCAATAAAATTTTATAGAAAGGTCTTCCAATAAAATTTGACAGAAAAATTTTATAAACTGACATTGTTTGGAGCTTATCGACTCACATTCACCAACGAGTATTGTATTGACACTCGCATCTCCAGCTAAACATAAATCCCTCATTTGCGCAAGCGCCAATTTTTATCGACATCAGTTATGCGAGATGAATGAATAATATGAATGATGAATGTTGTTTTTTTTCTTAAGACACACAAACCAAGCCCGGAGCCACACCAAAACCACAATTCTTTTTTTAACTAACTTTAAAAAAATTAAAATAACTTTAAAAAAAAGAAGTACGGTGGCCGACGGGGATCGAACCTGGGCCCACACATTTGCCACATTAGACCATAGGAGCTCTACGGACAATTCCCTTAAAATTGTAAATTTTTTTCAAGGTTCGCAAAAAGATCCTTTATTAAAAAAAAAAACACTTACAACATAGTTTATCAAGCCCTTGTCAAACCCGATGGGTTAAAAGACATGATTCCATTGTTGAGTTTCAAAATTATTTGCCCCAAATTGTGGCTTTTTTAAAGAAATTTCCGATTGCAATGACGCCAACTCCGCAACCAAAGCTAATATTTTTTTAAAAGCAGTTTGTGATTGTGAGTTTATCATAACACTATATACATTTGCAGTTACGCAACCATTTAGCAAATATTTGCAATCTAAAAATATTGACATAGAGTCAGCCACAACCAAATTTAAATTATTAATTGAAACTTTAAATTCAAAAAGGGCAAATGCAGACGTCTATTTTGAAACTTTTATATTAAAAGAAGCATCTAAGTTTATGGATATTCTTGATCTAGAATTAAAAATGCCTCGTTTGACATCAAGACAAACCCATAGGGATAACTTTTTAGATCCGAATGACTTAACACCAAATCATTATTGGAGAAGAGTAGTATTTTGTATTTGTTTGGATTTCGTAATAGCTGATTAGAAAGAGAGGTTTTCTGAAAAAGTGTTAAATTCTTTTGTGTTAAGTGTATTACTTCCAAAAAAACTTGCTTCTATTACTGATATGATGTATCTGTCTGAAAAGCTGTCAAAAATATTCGACATGTTTGGCCCCAATATTGGCAAGGTTTCTATAACACAGTTATTGACAGGTGAGGTACAGTTATAAAAATTAATTAATAATACTTCTGATTGTGGGATTGTAGGAATTTCCTATTATTTACAAGGAACTTCCTATTATTTTAAGCAGTCTACCAGTCTCTGTTGCAACTGCAGAGCGAAGTTTCTCTACCTTAAGATTGTTAAAAACGTACCTTCGTTCTACAATTGCTCAAGATTAATGGTCTTGGCCTTATGTACGTGTTGGGGAAGTTGTGGTAATCAAACACTAACGCACTCTTCCACTGCTATAATGCTGTTTAATTTGTGAAATACTAATTTACAACTGACTTTTTCTATTATAACTGACAATCTACCTATTCTATTATTCTTACCTCGTCATGTCATATTGACGAGAGCACCTTTCTATAAATTTATACGGCGTCATCACTTATTTTCTAGACATACCGCCCCTCTTGGAAGTATTACATACTTTCAACAAGAAAAAAAACCAAACTTTAAACTACTCTAAGCTACAAACTATAACCTACAAACGTTACGTTAAATAATTCGTTCAAAATACAAAACGTTGGATTGGACACATTCCAATAATCAAAAGAACAATTTCCATCACTTTTAAGTCTGTGTATCATCTGAAAGTTCAATAGGTAGAGGACATATGCGATTTAATGCACGTGTTAAAGTTCCTTCTTTGACCTTGATTTCAACGACACGGATGACTCCATCCTTGCCTGGTCGCAGACCTACTATTCTCCCCAGCTGCCAACGTAGGACTGGTGCGGCTTCATTCTTAAGCAGCACTAAGGTGCCAAGTTGTACGTCGTTTTCTGAGCGTCGCTTCCACTTGGTCCTGGTTTGTAGTTCTGCAAGGTATTCCTTCTGCCACCGTCTCTAAAAATGTTGTATCATTGCTTGGATTCTTTGCCACCTGCTGAGACGAGATTCTGGAACATCCTGCAAGTTGAGCTCCGGAAGGTTTGTAATGGGTCTTCCAATCAAGAAATGGCCTGGCGTGAGAGCTGCCGTATCTTGAGGGTCATCAGTAATTGGACAAATTGGGCGAGAGTTCAAAATACCCTCAATTTGCGTTAAGATGGTACCGAACTCTTCAAAAGTTAAAGCAGTTTCTCCGACGACGCGTTTAATATGATGCTTTGCGCTCTTTATCCCTGCTTCCCATATGCCCTCAAAACTAGGTGAACGCGCGGGAATAAAACGCCACTGTATTTTATTAGTTAGTAGATAGTTGGAAATATGATCTGAATTTTCTTTTAGAAATTCATAAACCT
This sequence comes from Pissodes strobi, assembly GCA_016904865.1. NCBI lineage: Eukaryota > Metazoa > Arthropoda > Insecta > Coleoptera > Curculionidae > Pissodes > Pissodes strobi. The sequence continues at coordinate 3,042 of JAEQML010065662.1, forward strand.
TACAAAGTTCATTATTCGCTCCCACAAAATTTAGAGCATTGTCAGAAAAGATAGTAAGGGGTTTACCACGTCGGCTAATAAATCTATTTAATGCCGCTAAAAATGCTTCAGTATTCAAGGACGAAACGAGTTCAAGGTGCACTGCTTTGGCTAGGATTCCGGGTTTGGCGATCATTTAAATGGAAAGGACCTCCAAAGTCTGTTCCAACGTTATGAAATAGAGAAAATGATTTTAGCCTTACCTCCGGTAAATCACCCATTAAGTACGACATGTCTCTAGGTTTAACTCGAAAGCATCGTATACAGTTTAGAATAATGTTTTTACAAGCATTGCGACCTGAAATTGGCCAATAAGTTTCTCGAACTGAATACAACAATGTTTGCACACCACAATGCAACAAACGTTGGTGCTCTTGACGTAGAATTAAATTTGTTAAAACATGATTGTGTGGTAGGATAATAGGATGTTTTTTGTTAAAATATTGATTGGAATTTTTAATTCTACCCCCAACATGCAAAATTTCATCTTGTAAATATGGATTCAATGAAAGGATTTTGCTCCTCTTTGGCAATTCAACATTGTGAAGTATCGCTTTATATTCCTGTGGAAAACAATCAATTTGAACATGCTTAATAATCATTTTCAAAGAATTGTCATATTCTTCAGGGCTAAGTGGACCCACCTGCTTGGAATTAGACTTATTTTTCATTAATTTTAAATTAGATATAAAACGTAAAACAAAGGCAAAAACCTTAATAATTGTTTTTATAGATGAAATTCGTATTAATAGATTTTGTATATCACTACTGCCTTTAACTACTAGGCAAGAAATAATTTTTTGTTCTGGAATGTCAAGGTCGCCTAAATATGTATATAGAAGATTCCAATTTGACTGGTCTAAACTGAACCAATGTGGTCCATGCCACCATAAAGTAGAATCCAATAAAAATCCTGCAGTCGTACCACGGGATATCAAATCTGCCGGGTTTTCTTCTAACTTCACATGATTCCAATCACGAAAAGATGTCAAAGTTCTAATTTCGCTGACTCTATTAGCCACGAAGGTTTTCCACTTGTTAGGATCACCCGTTATCCCGCATAATGTGATTGTCGAATCAGTCCAGAAAAAAGAAGAATGAAATTGTATTTCAAGCGAATCTAATACCTTCTTGGCTAAATTCGCCAAAAGAACGGCAGCACAAAGCTCTAGCCTCGGAAGACTGACTTGCTTTATGGGGGCTACGCGAGATTTCGCGCAAAGTAAACCAGAACCGTAGGCCCCTGAACTTGTTAAACATCTTATATAAATGCAAGCTCCATATGCTTTAATAGATGCATCGCTGAAGCCGTGCAATTCAATAGAGAGATACTGTGGAAACATTGCATGCCTAGGAATATTAAATTCACTGATTTTTTACAATTCCAAATAAAAGTTTAAAAATTGATTTAAAAACACCTTGGGCACTTCTTGGTCCCATGGCAATTTAATTTTCCATAATTCTTGTATTAATAGTTTAGCTACAACGACAATAGGAGACACAAGGCCTAAAGGGTCGAATATTTGACATATTAATGACAACATTGAACGTTTGGTAGCTGCCTTGAAATTTAAATTTTCAACGATTTTAACTTTGTATTTTATGAAATCATTATTTGAGTCCCAAAAAACTCCTAAGGTTTTATTTTGTTGATTTTCACCCAAATCTAAAATACCTAATTCTAAATTCGAATTTATCTTAAATTGTTTTAAAATATCTTTATCGTTGCATAGAAATTTGCGTAGTTCAGAACCTGCAGTAGATAGTACTGCTACCAGATCTTTTTGAACACTTATCAATTCATTTTTGTCATTCGTCCCAGTGAGAATATCGTCGATATAGAAATCTCATCTTATGATCTTCGAAATATGAGGAAACTGATTTTTATTTTCTTCTGCTAATTGAAATAAACATTTCACCGCTAAATATGGTGAAGAAGCACAGCCATAAGTCACAGTATTTAATTGATAAACTTTAAGTTCTTGATCAGGGTTATCTCGCCAAAATATTTTTTGAAAATGTCTATCATCTTTGTGTATCAGGACCTGCCTATACATTTTTGAAATATCGCCGGTTAAAACGTATTGATAAGTTCGAAATCTTAAAATGATCGAGAAAACATCCTGCTGCAATGTCGGACCGACAAATTGTATGTCGTTTAACGATAGCCCCGATGTGGTTTTTGCGGACGCATCAAACACCACTCTGCACTTTGTTGTCATCATTTTTGAAAACCGCGTGATGCGGCAGATAGAAACCTTTATTTTCTAAATCCGAAATTTCCTCCATATGCCCTAATTTAATATATTCTGCCATAAAATTAGAGTAATGGTTGTGTAAGTGCAAATCCCTAATAATTTTTCTTTCTGTGCTATTAAATCTATTAATAGCCATATCTCTTGAATTTCCCAACCTTTCTTTATTTTTTTTTAAAGGAATTCTTACAATAAATCGCCCCTGATCATCCCTTTCTGTGGTGTTTTCAAAAGAATATTCACAGTACTTTTCCGATTCTGACATAATTATTTCTTTATTATTAATTTCTTCTAATTCCCAAAATTTAACAATCTTCTCATCAATAGATAAATCAGTTGTAATGAATGCATGACAAGTTACTGCAATGTTGCTATTTATTAAATTAAACCCTAGATTCCCTGCGACAATGTAACCAAATTCTGTGTCTTGTAATATAGGTAAATTTTTACCCAGCCGAATCTGCCCTGCTTTTATAATCGTCCAAAACACATGAGAACCCAATAAAAGATCCACTTCTGCTGAGGTATTAAAACAGGGATCAGCTAAACGTATAAATTGGGGTAAGGGTAATTTACTTTTATTGAAAGACAACATCGGAATTTTGTCAGTAATTTTTGGTAAGATAAAACAATGAATGTTTATTTGAAAATCATTTACTAGTGAATTAATATCGACATTTACCTGTGAATTTATATTAGTCAACATTTGGCCAATACCTTTTACTGCAAAATCTACCTTTGATGGCTGCAAACCTAGCCTTTCACATGCATCCCTGGATATGAAATTTCTCTGAGATCCGCTGTCTAAAAGCGCGCGAAGAGCAATCGACTTTTTTCCGCAATTTACCTGAACAAGTGCCGTCGATAACAAAACCATCGATTGATATGTACAAGAGCCGGCAACGCTGCTTCCAATGGCACTGCCTATCGCCTGAGCGCTGGACACCGGAGTGTCGTTCGGCGTAGGGAGCCTATTCCCGATATCGTGATTTTCACCGCTACTTTTATTTTTATCGAGTTCAGATTTGAAAATATGTAAGAGTGAATTGTGGCCTTTCTGACAAGTGGGACATTTTTGCCTTGTACAATTCCAATGGGGATGGGAATTACGGAGGCAATTTAAACATAATTTGAGTCTATTGACAGCTGCTATTCTTTCTTGCACAGTTAAACTTAAGAACAACGAACACTTGTATATACCGTGATTAATATCATTGCAATAAAAACATTTTCTATTTACTGAAACATCATTTGTATTAACATTATTCATCGCTGCATAACTTTGCCCGCGACGATGCTTAAAGCCTCTTGGCTGAGCAAATGCTGGTTTATTGAGCTCGGATATTTCTAGCTTTTCAAGAACTTCACATTTCAATTTTAAAAAAGTGTTTAAATCGTCCATGGTGGGTAGTTCACCAGGGTATTTGTATGACTCCCAATCTTTACGGGTAATTGGATCAAACTTATTGCATAAAATGTAAATTATTAGTCGATCCCAGCATTCTGTTTGCTCACCCAAGCTTTGCAAGCACCTTAAATGTTTTGTAATTGAATCGAATAAATTTCTGAGATCCGAATATGACTCAGTCACCAATGTGGGGTGATCAAAAATTGCGCGAATGTGATTATGAATGATCAACTTTTTGTTTTCATACCTGTCGACTAGAAATTTCCATGCAACCTTGTAGTTGTTAGTTGATACATCTAAAGATTTGATTAATTCGAGTACGTCTTTATCAAGTGACGACCGGAGGTAGTAAAACTTTTGAATGTCTGTTAAATTGGTATCGCTATCCACTAAAGTTGTGAATACATCCTTAAACTCAAGCCAATTACAATACTGGTCATTAAATGTTGGCAACTTTATAGGTGGTAATTTGATCAATGACTGAGAGTGGTGACACATATTTGTACTACCTGCGCCTGCAATATTGCTCACTTGATTAGAACCAGAACTGTTGCCCGAAACTACTGAAGCATTTGAAAATTGTTTGAAAACTGTTTGTACGTTACCAATTACATTAAAATAAACATTTTCAAATTCTTCCCTTACTTTTTCGTCAGGAATTGCCTCTTGGTCAGGGTCAACAGATAAAACTTCGATTTGAAATTGTACTTCATTAAACTCATTAAAAAGTGGCGTTATTTTTTCTAAACGTACGTTTAACTGATCAATAATTGATTCATCTATACTCTCTTGATCGATATTATCAAAGTACTTTTTAAAACGTGTCAATTTTTGCTTTATAATGCTGCGAGTAGAACGAAATTTCGCTAACTCGGCCATCTTAACACAAATAGAAAATATATAAGAACAGTCTTACTTGTCTCGTGGTTTAGCAAACGACCCCCCAAATAGAGCACACGGCGGGACAGCGTTTTCCGTCTTCTCGGTTCACCTCGAATTGTGCCGGTCTCTGGGATGGATGATTTACGTAACTTTTTGCTGGCTAAATCCTCAATTCTACTGGAAGGACCAAAATGTTGGGGAAGTTGTGGTAATCAAACACCAATGCACTCTTCCACTGCTAAAATGCTGTTTAATTTGTGAAATACTAATTCACAACTGACTTTTTCTATTATAACTGACAATCTACCTATTCTATTATTCTTACCTCGTCATGTCATATTGACGAGAGCACCTTTCTATAAATTTATACGGCGTCATCACTTATTTTCTAGACAGTACGTTTATAGAAATATTGAACTTAACGTAGAAAACATTATAGATAGATTTAGCAAAAAAAAAAACAAAAATTTATTTTATTATTTGACTCATTTAACATCATTATGGATTTAACTTTAAAACAGTCAAAAAATAAAATCAGTTTTAAAATACATTCTTCACGAAGAAATTTGTTTTATTTTTTGGTTTGTTTTTATTATGAAAAATTCGTTATATTTTTTCTTTAATTTTTATTTTGAATAGATATTTTTATTGTTTTACGTTTTTTGGTACGTACTTTGACACATAAATAAAGTCAAAATAAATGTTTCAAAAATCCTTGTTAATAGTTCTTATCCTGCGCCCCCCCTTGACGAAAATGCTGAATCCGCCCCTGGCTCTGGATAGGGTATATTTTGGACCATTTAAAACTACATATAGTAAAGCTGTTGAAAACTGGTTAGTGTCTAATCCTGGAAAGCCTGTTACTTTAAAACATGTTGCAAAATTATTTAAAATAGCCTACTGTTTCGAATATTGAAAAGGCAGAAAAAGCATTTTAAGCTACAGGTATTTGGTCATTTAATCCAGAAAAATTTAATGACGAAGATTTCTGTCCCTCGATAGCTACACGGATAGCATCCCGAAAGTTGACGACATTGCCTTGAATGCCGGTAGACTTCAGATTGGTGACCAACTCGATGGGCAAACCAGCGACGTTATAAATTTTGACTAAAACAAAAAAGACAATGATATGAAGAAAAATGGAACAATGTTGCTGGATATATACTTAGACGAAAATGGAATGGCAGTAAATCAGGAAATTTCCTTAGAGAATTTTAACTTGTTAGAAGCAGAAATAGTTTTTTAAGAACCGAATGGGAATTCCGAAGAAACAATAGATATTTCAGAAAATCCTGACACTAGATACGACGAAATTAATGATAAAAATACAAATGATCCTGGTTTATCAAAACTTGATTGTAGCTTTAATAATAACGGCCAAGATAATAAAACCATAACGATGGTCTATGATAACAAATTACCTTCTTTGTCTACTCGGGAAAAAAATAATAAAGCAGAAAGAAAATAGGGAAAATATGGCGAGATTAAACCTAAAGGAAAAAAAACACCAAAGGGAGTAAAGACGATACAGATACCTTTTGACCTGGTTGTGCAGAACAATTTGTGGACCCTCCAACAGAAGATTGGATTCAATGCCACGAATATCAGACTTGGTGGCATGAAGTTTGTACTGCATATGTGATGGGCAACTTTAAATGTGACCTATTTTTTTAGTCGCGTACTCTTGTACTTCACCACGCGCACTCTTGTGTAATTGGGTTTACAATAGTGCGCATTTCATTTGTTTTTTAAAAATACATTTTTTAGGTTTCTGGTTTAGCTTTGTTTAACTTTTTTAAAACAAAATTGTTTTAAAAGTGTCTGTGTACTATTGTATCAAAAATGTGATACACATTTCTTTAAATCTAATCATTTAGCTTCAAAATACCATTAGGTGCGTACTCTTGTATGCCTTTACCCTAGTGGCCAACAATTAGCTGGTAAGTTTTATCGCTATTAAATTTTATAGGTACCTAAATACCTATTAATTTATGTTTGTAGGAAAAACTAAAAAGATAGTTGAAAACCATATTAAATCTTATATTATTTTTCAGTGCACAAAATTGTCTGTTGGGGGCGGAATAAACTTTTCTGACGCAACTGGAAAAATATTGCAAAAATTTTAAGCCACTCATTGGCCTTAAAAATGAATTGGAGTAGTAGAAATGATAAGGATAATATTAAAGGGTTAAGCAACATTACTAGACTGATCCATGGTAAGTTGGTAATATAAATCTTAAACAGTGTATGTAAAGCAATTTATGTTGTAGCGACTGTAAGAAAAAATGCTACCAGTCATGGGACAACGATAACAGAAATTGATTCTGTTATAAAAATTTGATTCCGGAATGCTGCAGATCGAGATGGTGGAATATTCAGAAGGCAACAGAAAGATAAATCTTTAAACTAAGGTACTCGTTAGACATATAGGTGCGAGTTGTAATAATTTATATTTTGTTTCTACTATTTAACCAAACTTCAACTATTTTATTTGAGAGCCGATGAGCATAATTATGTCCGCAATTTTCAAATATTTTTTTTGTCCTGTTATAATAAATTTGGAACGTTTAGACGAAATTTACATAATAATGCACATGTTTATTGTAAAGTGCCAGGCTAGTGCGGACATCTTGTGAGAAATATCAAAACTACTCCTTTTTGACGTTTCCGTTATTTGCATGATGGCCGCCAGACGAGGTAAGCAAAAACAAATCTTGTGTAATCTATGCATGTGTATAAATAAATATATATATTATTAGCAAATATTGCAAACAAAGGATAGAACTAAACGTACATATAAATATTTTGCCAAGATTTGTCATCAACCTGCAAAAAAATGGCGCCGTTTTTTATGCGGCATAATTATGCACAATTGATCCTAACAGTTGTTTGCCTAAACCAACACAGCTCTTTATTTGTGTTCATAGTCCTGCACAGTTGGTTCCAATTCGTACCTAGATATTTCAAATTCAAATTCAAAATTCAAAATACTTTTATTTGGCATTGTGTACAATAAACTTTACTTAAACTATTAGTATCAAAAAAAAAATAAAAATAAAAATAAGAGTACAACAATGACAAAAAGGATCATTCCGCGATTATGCAAACCGATTACACTGGCTCCATAAATGAAGGCCAGGGTGGAATAAACCTGAAATTAAAACTAACTTACATTAAGTAATAACTTATACTACTAATAAATGCTCAAGTAGAATGTGAAGTATACGATCCATAATGTAATTGGAGAGCGCAATACATGGAAAACTGAGACATTAGCAAAAACATAGTACAACAAGTACAGAACAACCGAACACATTACATATCAATTCATCATAATTAACAATTTCATTAAGGTAATTGGAAAAGTAGCATTCAAGCATTAGTTTGTGAATCCATTAAATAGGTTTTAATATATGCTCTAAAAACATTAGTTTCTGCAACTCTCATGTTGTTACGTATATTATTCCATAACGATGTGGCGACAAAAAGAAAAGACTTTCGATAATTTGCCGTTCTATGAGGTGGTATTTGAAAAATATTATTATTTCTAGTGTTATGGCTATGCGTAAAGGGAATAAAAAGTTCTCTTAAGTATGGTGGTTGGCCACTTTTCATTAGCCTATGTATAAGTAAATACATGTGATATTTGCGCCTATTTTTCATACTAAGTATGTTGTTATCGTTTAAAAATGGTGTAATGTGGCTTCGAAAAGGAATATTATAGGAGAATCTCATACATGAGTTTTGTACTTTTTGTATTTTTCGACTGGTATTAGCGGAAAGTGAATCACCATATAACGAATCTGCATAGTCAAACAGGGACAAAATAAGAGAATTACATAGCAAATATTTTGTCTTTGGTATAATGAATTGCTTTAGTTTATACAGGTTATGAAGTCTTGCATATGCCGATCTAACCTTCACAGATATATGAGTCTCAAACAGAAGTGAACTATCAAATATAACACCCAAACTCTTTGCCTCTTCCTTGACAGAAATCAAATTATTATCCAACGTGACCGAAAAGTTGTCCAACAAGTGGTTTCTCGTTTGTGAGTTAGAGCTAAAAATAATGATTTGCGTCTTTGATGAATTTAGTTGGAGGTTGTGATCCCTTGCATAAAGTGAAATGTTCCTTAAATCTAAATTAAGTTGGTCTTGACTAGTAATTAAGTTATCAGTTCTTATTGGCAAATATATTTGGGTGTCATCCGCATATTGCTGCAAAGTTGAGTGACCTACACTCTCTTATGTCGGCAACATACAATGAAAACAACAACGGAGAGAGTACAGATCCCTGTGGAACTCCCATGTTGATATCCACAAGATCCCCCTGACTACACTGATTCCCTTTTACAACTCTCACCTGACACCGTCTCTGTTGAAAAAAAACTATCAAAAAATCTTATTGTCAACCGAGAAAATCCATAAAAAGAAAGTTTAGCTAGTAAGAGTTCATGATCGACCGTATCAAACGCACTGCTGAAGTCTAAAAGCGCGAGCCCTGTAGATGATTTGCACTCCTCGTTATACCTTATGTTATTGAGAATATTTATGAGACATGTAGAGGTGCTGTAGTGCTTTCTAAATCCCGACTGAGAGTTTGGAATTAAGTTTGAAGTTTCTGCTTAGGTTGATATTACTTCGTAGAGGTGTTTTTCGATAATCTTGGACACAGTCGGTAGTATACTGATAGGTCTTAGATCTTGGTATTCAAGCGGATTGTTATTTTTAGGAATCGGTTTAATTATGGCATTTTTCCAAATTGACGGATAAACTCCCTCTAAAATGCACGAGTTAATTATATTGGTAAGAGAATCAATGCAGTAAGGCAGACAGAGCTCTAAATCTTTTATAGAGATTCCGTCAATCCCTGCAGCCTTTGTTCTTATTTTCTTTACGATATCTAAAATCCCTTGTCTAGTGATTAAATTAAACGAGAAAGCTGTAGTTACATTATTGTGTATATGATTTTTCTAAAATGAGATTCTCTCTTTAGATGTTGTCCTAGTGGAAATATTGCCCTTGTAAAAATGATTGCCAATTTCTGATGCATTTGATAAATGTAACGGGAGCTCCTTATTAGAGTTGCTCTTTGCCAAATTCAGTTTCCTTGCTTTATGCCAAAAATCCCGGTGTTTTTCAGTCATCTCTCTAAAATACGCAATGTTTTCCCTTATTATAGCATGTTTTGTGAAGTTTCGGAGTTCGCGATAGTATTGGTGCTTAGGTTCCGTTCTATTCTTTTTATAATTTCGGTGAGCTTTATCTCTAAGTTTTATTAAAAGTTTGATGTTATCAGTTATCCATGGGGTAAATGGCCTTTCTTTAATTTTGATATTTTGCCGAGGTGCGTGTTTATTAATTAGTGTAAGTATATTTGAATTAAAAATGTTTAATTTATCATTTATATCCTGTTTGTTTGTTTCCATTTGTAATGCATCATGTTCAAAGGCAGGTAAATCTATTTGGCGATATTTTCGAACCCATAGATTTTTGGTATATAATTTGGCACTAGGCAAGTTGAACGAAACGTATATTAGATTGTGATCACTGATAGCACTTGAAATTTCAATAGAGTCTTCACTTAAAACTAAATGTTCTAAATTAGATATAGCAAGGTCTATTAGAGATAGATATTTGTTTTATTTCAGAAATTAGATACAATCCAGATAATGAAGCACATGCGGCAATCTTACTGGATTTTCTGGAAAATTCATCCGATATTGAGTTGAGCGACGACGAACAACTACTTCACCAGATATTGTTCGTATAGGACCGGACAAAGTTGGTCCAAAAAGCTTTGAAATCCCCGAGTCCCATTGGGACGATGAAGATGATTTACCTTTGGCATTATTTGCAGGAGGTGCGAATGAATCAAACTTCAATGATATTATTACTCAAAAGGATGATATAAAATGGTGTAAGCGTAATTTTCATAATCCAGATATCGTTTGGAATGAATTAGACCAAAGCAATGATATGCCCGTTAGAATATTTCCAAAAATATATAAATGATGCCGAGTTTGAAAAAATTTCAACTTTTACCAATATGTATGCCCATCAAAAAAACGTTCAATTCAAACCAACGAATTTACCCGTACTAAAATCTATTTGGATTGCACATTGCAATTGGCAAAAAAATTTCCAAAAGTTCGACTGTAACATTGTAACATTATGCATAAAACTATTTAGAGATTCAATGAGTAGAGACTGTACAAAGTACGTCCTCTTTATGATGCCATTAGAAATCGTTGCGCAGAACTGGCTTTAGAGGAAAATTTATGTATTGATGAGCAGAGGACATTTATCAATAAACCAATACATAAAAGGTAAACCAACCCCATGGGGTGTGAAAATATTTGTTTTATGTGGGAAATCTGGAATGGCATACGATTTCGTGATCTATCAAGGGGCTTCTACTAGTTTGGATGCAGGAAATCTTAAAACATTTGGTTTTGGAGCATCAGTTGTCATTCATCTTTCAGAACGAATTCAAAAAGAAGGACACAAGCTGTATTTTGACAATTATTTTTCATCATTTCAACTTCTGCAAATCCTAAAGCATAAAAAATATACTCTGCTGGGACAGTAAGAGTAAATAGCAAGCCTCCACTATTAGATGACAAACAGTTGAATTAAAGAGGTAGGGGATCTCATGATGAACTGACAACCGAAAATGAAGATATTGCCTTAGTTAAATGGATGGATAATCGTACAGTAGTTCTCGCCTCGAATTTTGTGGGAGTTGGGCAGGAAGACTTGGTGTCTAGGTGGGATAAGACCGAGAAGAAGTACGTGGATGTTGCAAGGCCTGAAATTATAAAATTATATAGTCACTCAATGGGCGGCGTTGATTCACTAGATCAAATGATCGGATTATATCGAATTTATATTCGTTCCAGAAAATGGACTCTTCGCCTAATATTTCATGCAGTGGACTTAGCTGCATAATTATGGACATGATTTTTTTTTTCAAAAAAGCAAAAAAAAATAAATAAATTTACTAACCAAAGGCTTTATAGGTACAAAATGACCAATTGTTTACACTGAAATATTTTTTATTGCCAAAAATCGGGTCTCAAGGGGTTAAGCATTAAAATGTTTGTTTTATACCTAGGTATATGTATTGGTTTTAAGTTGAAATTTACTGCTTATTTTACGTTTTCTGTTATCTCTGCTAAGTTTATTATTATTTTAAATATGTATATGTAACTTATTAGAGTGTTTAGTTCTTAGAAGTAATGTATATATACCCCAGTTAGATTCTTTAATGAACTAATTAATGTTTTTTTTAACTAAGAGAGGTTAAATAAATATTTTATGCACGAAAAAGTTTTTGTTTTTAGGGAACGTGAGGGAATTTTTTTTTTTTTCACAACACTCGAAAACGATGATTTATATCGTTAGCTGAGATGCAAAATTGTGTAAGTCCGAAAATTTATGAAATTGAGATTTCTATACAGATATTTTGAATGTTGGGTGCTCCATCTGTTAACAAACGCTGAAACTAAAGAGATACATAGTTTTACCGGAATTTAAATTTAAACCGTGTCCAACAGGGTCTCAAAACCGTGCATCTCTGCTCTGTCCACTTCAATGAAAACTGATTGAGGTTAAAGTGCAATACAGAGCAGCTCCACAAAATGTAATTATCATTTTTATTGAAGTATGTATTGAAAATAAAGTATATTACAACTTTTTCTAAACTCTATGCTTCACAATTTTACTACTCAAAATAGGTTTAAATTTTATTTGCAGTTTGGTTTTCTAAGCATATATTTTTTAGTTTTGCTAAAGTACAAACACAGCAAAGTCAAGCAATATTACATCTTTTTTACCTTACCCAGTACAGATAACTATTTTTTTAGTTACTGTTTTGGCATAAATTGCCAAGCAATAACTGAAAAATAATTCTTTACAGAAACATGGAGAAGCTCACAAGCAAACAATTAGAAAATATTTTAAATTCAGACGAGTTTTTGAACGAAGCTGGTGTCTGTGACAATGCTCAGAGCAATGCTCATTTTGTTGGGCAAAAAATTGATTTATCTTAAGTTACTGAAATAATTCTTGTATCTGAAATAATTGAAGAGGCGCCTCGAATAACGTTGTAACCGACATTTTCCCGATATCGAGGTTATAGTGGAATAACGTTGTATATGAAGGAACAAACACGATGCCAGAGTCAGTTTGGTTAAATTTCGTATCGTAGGGAGGGGATACGAGAGCAAGTGAACACGTGAGTGGAAAAACGTTGTATATTCGTTTAGCATGGCCGACGGACAGAGCGTTGTTCTTACACCAAGTGCGGTAAAATCTCTATATAAGACTAAAAAACGTAAAATAAACCCCGAAAACTGGACGGACAACAAAAGAAGAGTGTTGAAACAAAGTGGTAGGCAATATACAAGTCGCAACGGTACGCAGAGACCCGCTAAACCACTGCCAAAAGAGGTAATGGAATAACGTGGTAAGTGATTTTATTTGTTTTATCACTCTATTTGTTTATTTCAGGGGAGAGTATGTCAATGGAAGACAACAAAATGTGACTCGTTACAGCATGATGCAATGCTTGAACTTTTTAATAAGTTTTACAAGTTAAATCATTCACAACAAACTGAGTATTTAATGAGGGAATGTATTGCTCTATGTGATGTCAATCGTCGAGTGGTAGCTGAAGACGTATCACGCCGACATTGCACGTTCAAGTACTTTGTAAAGTCTGGTTCGGCAAAAGTTCAAATTTGCTTGAAAACTCTATGTAATATTTTTTCTATAACACCCAGACGTGTCCAAATGGTGCAAGAAAAAATGAAGCAACTTGATGTTTCCACAAGCGATTTAAGAGGTAAGCATACGGATCGTCCTCACGCAATTCCACATGATATAAAAGACCTAATTCGCGAGCATATTAGGTCTGTGCCTGCTCAAGAAAGTCATTATAGCCGGCAAAAAAATGTAAATATCAAATACCTCTCCGCTGATCTGAGTATCCAAAAGTTACGAATTGTTTAAAATTAAATATCTAAACAACAAAGCCAGTCTACACCTCTACAGAGAAATATTTAATACAGATTTTAAGCTTCGATTTGGTGCCCCCCGAAGCGACACATGTGCCAAGTGTGATTCATTTTATGTACAGCTAGTAAATGCCCAGAATGAGGACGAATTGATAAGAATCCAAAATGAAAGTGAGTTGCATCACAGGAAGGCTGAAAGTGCTTATAGGTCATTAAAAGAGGATACAGACTGTGCCAAAATCGATTCTAGTATCATAGTCTTATGTGTTGACTTACAGCAAGTTTTGTTCTGCCCAATGCTGACTCATTCCAATGTATTTTATCAAAGACAGCTATCAAATTACAACTTTTGCATTCATGATGTTGGGACAAATGAAGCCACAATGCATTTGTGGGATGAGACAGTAGCCAAACGTGGATCAGCTGAAACTGCTTCGTGTTTGTTAGCCTATATCATCAACAAGTATACACCTTTGCAAATTGGATTGAGAAGAAAGCTAATAATTTGGTCTGATCGGTGCGTGGGCCAGAATAATAATTTTAAAATATTAACTTTATTGCAACATCTTGTCATATGGGGATACTTCACTGAAGTCGAACAGAAGTTTTTGTGTAGCGGGCACAGCTTTCTCCCATGTGACCGAAATTTCGCTTTAATAGAGAAAAAGAAGAAAACAGCTAGAGTCCTGCATCCTTTTCAGTGGGTTGAAATAATCGCCAATGCGCGACCAAGTAAACCTTTTTTGGTTAAAGTTATGAAACAAGCTGACTTTCGAGATATCTCTGGGCTTGAGAAACAAAACCAGAGACCCAGCGCTTTCAAGATCACGGAAGCAATGTGGATGCTTATCAAGAAAGATGATCTTACAACAGTTCACGTAAGAAAATCACACAATATCCTCCAACCTTGGACTATATACTGCATTAAGAAAAAAAGATCTCTTACTCGTGTTCCTGTGCCAACAATGTTGCCACTACTTTATCAGGGGACAATCCCTCTGAAAAAGGCAAAGAAAGATAATCTTGTTGACATGGCAAAATATACAGGGTGCTACAAATTCGTTTCTTTGTATGGGTATCTCGAAAACCGTAAGAGATACGAGGTCGGTTAAATTAGGGCAAAGTTGCGCAATTTAAGGGTTATTGACATGCCGTCGAGAAATTTAGAAAATTCCGTCTACTTTCGGAGATATCCGTAAAAAACCGAAAAATCATCTATTTTATTTTTATTTTTTCCTGCCTTTGTTTGAAGAGATAAAGTAAAATAAATGTCACATTCTTACTGCCACTTTTTCTCCTCTACAAGCTGGCGGTATCAAATTTTAAATCCGACGTTTCGCTTTCGGGCCGTCTTCATCAACTTCATTTTTTTAAATACGGACCTGGAATTTTTAATTACTTTTTAAAAAGCCTTTGGCCTCCTAAAACCAACAATGTATCGCACTTATCAATAAATCAATAAATTTAGATTTTTTCCATAAGAGATAATGTGTTAGACAGAGATGGGGCGATCTTTTCTGACCCGATTTCACTTATGACAATATTTGTTACCACCATCGGACAAGTGTGATACATAGTTGGTTTTGGGAGACCAAGGGCTTTTTAAAAATTAGATAAAAAATCCAGGTCCGTACTTAAAAAAATTAAGTTGATGAAAGGGGCCCGAGAGCGAAATATCGGATTTAAAATTTGATACCGCCAGCTTGTAGAGGAGAAAAAGTGGCAATAAAAATGTGACATTTATTTTACTTTATCTCTTCAAACAAAGGCAGGAAAAAATAAAAATAAAATAGTTGATTTTCGGTTTTTTACGGATATCTCCGGAAGTAGACGGAATTTTCTAAATTTCTCGACGGCATGTCAATCACCCTTAAATTGCGCAACTTTGCCCCAATTTGACCGACCTCGTATCTCTTACGGTTTTTGAGATACCCATACAAAGAAACGAATTTGTAGCACCCTGTATAGAGGATAAAGAAATACAAAATTTTTATATAAATTTATCTGTCGAAAATGTATAATATATATTCTTTAAAACAGGACTGTTTTACTTTTGTTTTTAGTACATTAGAAAACGCGAAACAGCCCATTTACCAAATGGAATAACGTTGTAAGTGCAAAATATACAACATTATTCCATTTACAATGCAAAAAAATTGCAACAACTACCCAGCCTATAGAATAAAATATTCGTTTTGCTTATTTTATTTTAAATTTATATAATTGTGTCACAACTAAATCATAAAAAAATCTAATATTATTTTAAGCATCTAATTAAACGTTTTTTTCCTCTCCTGTAAAAATTCATTTTGGCACGTACAACGTTATTCGAGGCGCCTCTTCAATTGTGGAAAATATTTTGCTATAGATTATGTTGACGAAATCAAACAGACGACAGGAAAACACGATATGGTAACAACCGAACCTAAAATTTGCAGAAAAAGTGGCTCAAACCAGTCGACTATACATAATTCTGAGCTAGAAAGAAAGAATAATGAAAATAACCTAGGTATCGCAATGACACTGGAAAACTTCCTGATGGTGACCGATGGTATCAACAGTAAGAGCATAGAAATTGAGAACACTATAGATGAAGAACTAACCCATAATTTCAACATGCAGCAGGATGGTAACAAGAGAGCGGAAATCATTATAGAAGAAATTGAATACGTTGTAAGTGAGGCGGAAGAGGAGGCACCGGAAGACAAACAGATAACAATATATGACAAAATCAGAGAACAGCAGAATTTTGAACAAGAGGCAGAAATGGAGAACAACCTAGACAGGATAATTGATCAAGACGAACATGTCGAAGAAAAAAATGATGATACTGAAGGTAATAAAATAGGATCAGAAACGTCCCTTAGGAGGATTCAAAAGCTAAAAAGAATGCATGGTGATACATATAAAGGTCTGAAGAAAGAAGAGGGAACTAATAGATGGAAATACATCGTCGATAAGCAACCACGCATTATAAATCTTTTCTGCAACTCTAATTTTTGTCAGAAAGCAAAAGCAAGATTTTGTCACATATTTGATGAAATAATGAGAAAAAATATTTAAAAACTCCTGGAAAATGTCGTGGGATATTATAAAAGTGTATGTGTCATCATTTATAGATATTCGAAACCCCAAAGAAAGAAAAGGCGAAAATTAAATTAGCAGGAGGGATTATTCCTATAATTATTTTTTGTTCAACAGCGATAGTAGGTTGCAGGTATGCAAAAAGACCTTCCTTAACACCTTAGGAATAAAACAAGGGATGGCCATTAATTTCGACACAACGTCTAATGAGGACAGAACCTCAACGGTAAGGGAGTCAATCAAAATCCCAAAAAGATCAAGACAGTCTAGAGAAGGCATTTCTGCAAAACAATTCATGATTAAATATTTACAAGATATCCCGAAACTTGAGTCTCATTATTGTCGCGCTTCAATTTCAAAGTTTTACCTTGAACCAGTGTTTTCATCAAAGATGGATGTTTATAGGCTATATAAACTGAAATGTAATGCAGTTCATAAAAAAGCGTTAAGCACTGCCATATTTTTTTAAGAGAGTTTCTCAAAAAATAGCAACCTATAAGCCAAAAAAAGAACAGTGTGATACATGCATTGCACATGTTTTGGGAAACAACCGGGATGAAGAATGTATTAAGCATCAAGAAAAAAAACGGGAGAAGAAAAACAAAGAGATAACGAACATTCAGAAAAAGACAAGGACTTTTTGATATTTACAGTTGACGTACAGGTAGTTTTATTAGCTCCAAAACTGAAAGCTATACTCTATTTCGAAATGGTGCGGAGTAATAAAACCTTATAAATGCAAAACGCTAACAGAGTGGTCAAATAAATTTTTGTCATTTCTAAATATTTAGCCACAGCTGTTATAGCCTGCTGTATTATATTTTAACCATTCCACCCTGTTTTGTATGGCAATCCCGCTGCAAACAATAGGCTTTATTAGCAAAGGGGCCATTTTCTACCTGCAGTATCGTACGTTTGGGTATTTAATTTAAAATACCTGTTTTACCTAAGTACTTTTATTTATTCACTTATTTATGTATATTCAAAAA
>JAEQML010065663.1:0-20720 GCA_016904865.1 Pissodes strobi
TTTTTACGTAAAAAAGTCGTAAGATTATTAATTAGGAGTGATAAGTCTTATTATACCTAGTGACAACAAGTTATTGCAGTTCAAAAGTAAGAAAAGTGCTGCTCGTAGCGCCCTCTATCCGATAGAAGAAAAATGAGCCCAGATTGTTATTTCCCGCCTCAAAAAATCCCGCTACACCAAATTTTAACCCAATGCTCTGAAAACTTTTGAAAATATCTAAAAAACTGGAAATAATTTTTTTTAACTTTGACACCATGTATCTGTTTTAATATAAATTTTCGGATTATAAAAATTGTGCTAAATCGTTACGTTTTGAAGTGAATAATTTACTGCTGCTCTGTGTCCCATGACTTAAGGACCACCCTGTATAATAATGCTTATTCTTTGGTATGCCATAGAATTTCAACGCATCAGAATGGTTTTATAAATAAGAAATCAACAGGTTCTAACTTTAATTCAAATTCTTTATTCATGTTAATAATGTTAATACACTTTACACACGTCACAGTTTTGAAAATTCACACTAGAGGCATAGTGCGAATTTAACTAATATTATGCAGGATGTGTTCGACGTCCTCAATATAAGGGGCTGGACGTTGTTTATAGACTTTAGGAAAGCCTTCGACACTATTTTTCTTAAAATATTGCCATCAAGCCTTGGAAAGGAGTTTGGTTTTCTTTACCGGCTCTTGGACCTTATGAAATCCTACCTGTACAATAGAGAATAGAGTGTGTTTATAAGGAGTTACACCCTCATCCACCCCTACATTATTAACAATTTATACCAGGTCAATACTATTAGAAATGAAACCAATTCTATGCTAGACCTGATCTTCAGTGAGGACCAGAATCTGGACACCTTTTTAGCTGAGGCAGCTATTGTAACACCTGAGTGGTGAGATTATTGGGAAGGGTTTTATAGAGACTTTAGTTCAGTAGATTTTAATTTGGTTTCATCTTTTCTATCAAGCTTTAAATGGAACTTTTTATTCTTAAATAAATCTGTTTTTTTTATGGCAGTGGCACACACACTAAAGGGAGACCCTATGGCGCTCGACGAGTGGTGTGTGTGCGAAGATGTTGATTGACACGGCTCTTGAATATTTGTAAGTTGTAATTAGTTGGAAACAGATGTCCTGGGAGTGAATTCCACAATGATGCAGTGCGCCAGACAAAGGAGTTCTTGTAAAGCGATGTTCTAGGTGTTTCCAGTTGTACGACGAACTGGTGCGCTCTTGCCGTCTGTCGTGACTGTCTGACAGGAGCTGCCAGGGGCGGTATGAGGCGGACCAAATCCTGGGAACATCTGCCGTGAAAGTATCTGTAAAACAGAGATATCTCGGCTACATGTCTGCGGTGTTCCAGACTATCTAGATTCCGGGTCAACTCCGGGTTGCCCACGAGACGCACAGCTCTCTTCTGAATGGAATCCAGCAGCTTTAGGGTGTGCTTTGGTGCGGCACCCCAGATATGTGAGCAATATTCTAAGCACGGTCTTATTTGCGCTTTGTAGAGCAGGAGCAACTGCTGCGGTGTATAGAGTTTTTTGTTGCGAAAGAGCGCACCAACCTTCTGGGAGGCTGATTTTGCGATGTTAGCAACGTGGTCATGCCAGGACATATTGCTGTTGACCGAGATACCCAGCAGTCCAATTGACGAGGATGAAGGAATGGTCGACCCTGCCATAGTGATGTCAGGGCCCGCTGTATTGGCCCTCTTGGTAAACGTGGCTGCTTGGGTCTTTGCTGCATTGAACTGGACCAAATTTCGGTCGCCCCAAGTTTGAACTTTCACCAGGTCTTGATTAATTGCTGTAATCTGCTCCCGTCTGCGGCGATGAGTCTCAGTCGCTGGTAAGAGTTTTTCTGATCTAAAGTGGGAGACAAGGGTACTGTCATCTGCAAAACTGTAAACAGGATTATTTGTTTCGGTCAGCAGGTCATTAATATAAATGAGGAACAGAGTTGGTGAAAGTATTGCGCCCTGAGGCACGCCCGCGTTGATGGTGAATGTGTCCGAGATGTGTCCATCGACTGCAACGTGCAGAGATCGGCTCTTAAGGAAACTGGCAAGCCAGCTGCAGAGAGAGGCTGGCAGTCCGAAGGACGGTAGTTTGTTAAGCAGTCCGTCATGCCAAACTCTGTCGAATGCCTTTGAAATATCCAACGCAATCGCTCGAGACTCTCCGTAGTTCTCAATTGCCCTACTCCATATATGAGTGACACAGGCCAATATATCTCCTGTCGATCTCTCTTTGCGAAAGCCGTATTGATTATCACTGATTATTTTGTTGTTCTCGAGGTACTTGAGTAGTTGCTGATTGACTACACGTTCCATGACTTTGGAGATTATTGGAAGCAAGGCAATTGGACGATAGTTTGAGGGCGTGGTTTTCTTGCCTTTTTTTGGAACAGGTTGCACACGAGCGACTTTCCAAGAAGATGGGTAAATCCCTTTTCCGTAAGACAGAGAAAAAAGCCTGGAAAAAACGGGTGTTAGTTCGTTGGCGCAGTTCTTTAACACGATGGCAGGTATTCCGTCCGGTCCTGATGCCTTTTGCGTATCTAGATTTTTAAGGATTTTACGAATATCACGGTGATGAAATTTGACTTCTGCCATGGTAGTGTTGATGTTCGATATGGTGGGGAGAGTCTTGCCTTGGGGGACCTCTAAGGTAGAGTGCGAAGAAAACATTGTGGCGAGCATGTTTGCTTTTTCCTTGGCTGTAGTCGCTGTGATGCCACGTTCGTCTGTCAAAGGTGGGAGAGACGTTTCTGTAAAGTTGTTACTTACTGCCTTTGCTACCGACCAGAAATTCCTGGAGCCACTGGGGAATTGCAAAAGTTTATTCCTGATCCTTTGATTGTGTTTGTCCTTAGTTTCGTCGATAACACGCTTGCACTCGTTTCTCGCTTCGACAAAATAATTGCGATTTTCAGCGGTCTGATTTTGCTGCCAGTACTTGTAGGCTTGCCGTTTCCTACCCACAGCTTTCTCGCGTCTTCTGTCGAACCAGGGCTTTCCGTTTGATGGTAACTTGATGGAATTTGGGATGTATGCTTCCATTCCTGAGGAGATTACTTGCGTGATCTTTTCGCAGCAGACTGACGGGTTGTCAGCGCCAAAGCAGACGTCGAACCAAGGAAAATCTAGGTAGAACTCCCTTAGATCGTCCCAGTTTGCAGAATTGTAATGCCAGATTTTGCGAGGCAATGGTGGATCTTTCTGTATGAGTGGCAATTCACAAACCGTTGTAATAAGTTTGTGGTCGGAAGTACCTAATGGCGGACCAACTGTAACTGTGTACTGGTCAGGATTGGTGGTTAGAAAAAGATCCAGGAGGGCGGCGAATTCGCCCCTCTCTGAGATTCGAGTTGGTTCATCTACAATTTGAGTAAGCCCGCAGCTGATGGCGAATGCTTCAGCCTCTCTACCTTCGTTGTCGGTCTTGTTGTAATGTTTGAGCCAGTTGGTGTTGTGGGCATTGAAGTCTCCCAGAACGATTATTTCTGAACTGGGGTGATCAACCTGTATTGAGTCGAAAGTGGTAGCTAGTGTTGAAAAAAAGCTTTGGTAGGCTCTATCGCTCGGAGGGCGATAGAGACAACATACAAACTTGGTTAATCCCTTGGCGGTGAACTTGAGCCACATGACGTCAAGGTTGTTCGGTTCGAGTGTTTCCTCTCGGTGACATGAAAGGTCGCTTCGGACAAAAAGGCATATTCCGAACTTATGTCTAAATCGGGTATGTAAGTCGTAACCAGGATAAGGGTAGTTCACTGTTGTCGTCAAGATGGCGGACACTGACAGGTCACCGAACAGAACGGAGCCGCGAAATTCGTGTTTTCATTGTAAAAAGGTGGTTGTTGAGTGTGTTAAGTGTTATAAATGCAGTGAGGTGTTTCATCCAGCCTGCATGATACAGGCAGCTGGAAAGAAAAGTGCTACATGTCGACACGAAATCCGAAATTACGGCGATGATCAAAATATAACCTCCAAGAGCGTGGACGTTTTACAGGCCGAAAACAAATTATTGAAAGACTTGGTAAGAGAGATGCAATCAAAACAGGATTTGCTCTACGAAAATATCGAATTATTAAAAGAGAAGAGCCGTTTTCTTCTTGAAAAAATTAGCCAGTTGGAAAAAAACGACATAAAAAATTATTATGAATCTGATGGAAAATACGATAATAGTGTTGAACAAATACCAAATATTATTGTCTCCAAACATGGTAGGGAGGCAACTGGCAGTACATCCAGAGATATGCAATCATATGCAACCAAAACGGCACAAGTACATACGCATTTACGCCTACAAAGTAACAACAAAGTTGACGGCGGCGCCGGCGGCGGAAAGGTGAACACAGAAGCTAAAAGAAGAGGTGTAATTCTTCCTCATCAGGTAACAAACGCTATACATCAAGCTCAGGCCATGACAAAAATTGATGAACTGAAAAATCTGGGCCAATACGATAGAAGTGATAACGATGGAGATGAAAATGAATCGGGTTGGCGGCGACAAGGTCGAAGAAGAAATAAGCGATTTCTTGTTGGTGCCAATAATAATAGGGATATTGGAATAACCACCGTACCAAAATTTGCTGCCCTTCATGTCACACGATTGAATCCAGCAACAACGGCAGAAGAATTAACCTCAATGTTGAAGGCAGACTTTCCCGAGGTTTCCTGTGAGCCCCATGCCTCGAAACATCCGGAAGTGTACTCCTCTTTCAAGGTAACGATTAGCCAATCCAACTATAGAAAAGCATGGCAGAAAAACACATGGCCTGATGGTGCATTAGTGTCAAAGTTTTTTGCGAAAAAAAGGATGCCACCGCAGTCAACGGAGATTGTGGATCCTGCAGTGTAGATGGTCATGATACAGTTTTTTGTGGAAAGCAGGATGCCATGGGCCATAATGGATCCTCACCCATCGATGCTACATTCAGTACACAGCGAATGTACTATCAGAACATCCGCAGTTTGCAAAATAAACTGGATGATTTAGAACCTATCATAATGGAGCAAAAGTATGAAGTAGTTTGTTTGTGTGAACACTGGCTCACCAAAGAAATCATACAACATTTCAACATAGATGGATACAATATAGCAAATGTCTTCTGTAGAAAGGGCGGATATGGGGGTGTAATTTGCTATGCTAAGGAAGAATATGTTATAAGGAAGATACAGAAGATAGATAAACTTGCCGAGGAAGAAAATTTTGAAATAATTGCTACAGAGATAAAAGACAATCAATTTACCAAAATTGTGGTGTGCCTATACCGTTCACCGACAGGAGATACAGAGGTATTTTTCAATAAATTAGATAAGTTGTTTAGTATTTTGAATATTTTAAGGAAAACCTTCTATATATATGCAGACTTTAATATAAACTTACTGGACTCAAACTCTAATATAACAAAAAAATTTGTAAGGCTTGTTAGTACATACAATTTTAAATTTTTAATAAACAGCCCAACTAGGCTTGGCAAGGGGAGTGCGTCTTGTATTGATAACTGTATCACGAATAATATCTCTAATTGTAGGACCGTTTTGGAGGATTTTTATTTATCTGACCACTTGGGAATCGTCAACTATATCGCGGGCTGTCCTCTGGTCAGGCCCCAATTGGGTACTGAACGGGTCACATATCGGCAATTTACTGGTAAGGCAGTTGGGAAAACAATAAGCTCACTGCAATTGTGTGATTGGTCGAGGTTGGAGAATTTTGTTAATGTCAATGAAAGTCTGGACTATTTTCTAAATATTCTTAATTCTACACTGGATAACTACTTACCTTTGAAAACCAAAACAATTCAAGTCAAAAATAAGTCAAAAACATATTTCACTAAAGAGTTAAAAGATCTGAGGAATAACGTAACATTTCTGGTACGGTTTGCTAAACAAAACAATCTTGATCTCTCTGAAACAATAAAAATGCTCGACAACTATACAAATATAAACTAAATGAACATAAAAGGATCAACCTTCAAAACAAAATCATAAATTCTAAAAATAAACAAAAAGAAATGTGGCAATACTTTAATGCTCACAAAAAAAATAAACATACATCAAAAATAGGAATAAACCCCAATGATTTCAATGAATTCTTTATTAATATACCTAAAGAAATTGGAAAAAATATACCACACACCAAAAAAATTCCATCAGATCTCATAAAACAATATGTATCAATGCAGAAAAGCTTGTTCCTCTTGGCAGTTAGTGAAGAGGAAGTTGCACAATATATAACCGAACTAAACAATAGTAACGCAAGAGATACTTTTGGTCACAGCAATAGACTTTTAAAGGAAATAAAGTTGGGCATTTTGACACCTTTAACTAAAATTATAAATCTCTGTTTCACCTCAGGGCAATTCCCAGATAAACTAAAATTAGCAAGAGTTACACCGATATATAAGAATAAAGGGGAAAAAACAGATTTAAATAACTATAGACCTATCTCCATAATACCCACCCTTTCAAAAATAATTGAATTGGCATACTCAGTCAGGCTTGTTAATTTCTTAAGCACAAATAAACTGCTCTCCAAAACCCAATATGGTTTTAGGAAAAAATTATCTACTAACCATGCAATACTCAGTTTTGTGACTGGCGTGGTCGATGCGTTTGAGGGGGGGGAGTGTGTGGTTGCCACATTCTGTGACCTCTCCAAGGCATTCGACTGCGTCTGCCACAAGACCTTGCTACAAAAAATGGAAGCTTATGGGGTAAGAGGGAATGCAAAAGTCTTTTTAGAATCCTATCTCTTGAGAAGACAACAATTAACTGAAATTGATGGCCTAAAATCCTCAATAAAAACTGTTTTATCTGGTGTACCTCAAGGGTCCATACTGGGACCCATTTTGTTTGTCATATATTCAAATGACTTTTGTCTTAGCTTGGATGGTGGAAAATGTATCCAATTTGCCGATGACACAACCTACTTCAATTCACATAAAGACTTAGAACAAGCTCAAAGGAAAAATTCAGAACTAAACATTCAAGCAAAAAGTTGGTTCGACTCAAATTCCCTAGCTCTTAATTTGAATAAAACTGTAAATATTGAATTTAATTTAAAGAAACAAACAACAGATAATAAACCATCAGAAACTAAATTTTTAGGTATTATACTGGATAAAGAGCTCTCTTTTAAGTCGCACACTACCAGTTTAAGTAACAAACTGGCCAGTGTAAACTTTCTACTTAGGAAAATAATGCAACATACTAATGCACAGATTGGCAGAATTGCATACATGGGCATGTTCCAAAGCCTTATCATGTATGGCATCTTGGCATGGGGCCACACCCCGGAGTGGTTAATTATATTCAAACAACAAAAGAAAGCAATCAGAATCCTATCCAAAATAAACCAATCGGAGTCCTGCCGTCCACATTTTAAGAACCTAAAAATATTAACTCTCTCGGCAATTTATATCCAACAAGCACTCCAATATGCCGAAGAAAACTTTGTAAACTTCCAAACCCATCAATCGGTTCACTCCCATGATACGAGAAACAAAAAACAACTAATAATTCCTCAACATAGATTGTCTTTCACCCATAAAAACTTTAAAATTTCGTCAATAAAACTTTTTAATTGCCTTCCGGAAGAAATAAAAACCTTACCATCTAACAAATTTAAATTTGCAATTAAAAAAATACTTCACCATATAAGCCCATATGAGGCCCGGGAGTTCTTGGAGTTTGACTGGGGTACACTGACGATTGACGATCACTCTCGCAACAATAATAATGACCACTCTTTAGCCCGGCTTAGTGGGACTGAGAATCGGAAGACTTGATTATGTGTTAAGTTTCAGTTTTTAATTTTTTAATTGTTAGGGTCCTTTATTGTTAGTGTTTATTTAATTTATGCGGTTCTACTGTTAGATGAGTGTCCTACATGTTTTTAGCATGTTTTTGTATTTTATTTTATTTTTGTAATGACGATGCTTAAACTAGATTGTATAATTGTGTGTCCACTATATTGTACAATTGTTGTTGTATTTTGCAAATAAAAGTTGATTGATTGATTGGTTGTTGTAGAACATACTTGTGTTTCTGTAAGGGCTAGTATGTGTGGTCTATTTGCTTCTAGATGTTGGTGTACCGAATTTATGTTTGTATTTAGGCCTCTTATGTTGCAGAAATCAATTCTAAATTGGTTCGGCATCTTTGCTCTCTGTGAAATGCGGAATGAAGGGCTCCCAGGGCCACCCAGCTCCCGGAGATCCGAATGGCCGGGGAGTTTACCTCCGGAATATTTTGATCCTGGAAGCACCATCATGTCCATATTATTATATTCCTACTGTGGAACCCGGAACCACCAGCGCGGAAACGGAACGTGATTCGAGAAAACCACTTAGCGCTTCCCAGTTCTGGTGGGGTGGTCTTTCACCGGACGATGCGAGTAGGCGTATGCATCTACCACCTAGGGCCGCTTCCACTGGATGCATCAGCCTCAGACTCTTTCCTTTGGTGGTCCCTAGTCTGACAGGGGTAAAAATAGGGTTTGTTGGGTCACTCCCTAGTGATCAGCTCCAGAGTTTGTACTTTGGTGTTCTCCAGCCTGGAGGAGGACGATGGGATTTGATGGGCCACATCCCGTGGCAACTCGGAATGGCGGGGGCGTCACTCCTTGTAATCAAACTGCTCTCACCAGTTTGACGTCCCTGCCAGCTAATACAATGCAGCCCCTCTTGTCACAAACTGTCATTGATCAGCTCCAGACTTCGTACTTCGGTGTTCTCCAGCCTGGGGGAGGACAATGGGATTTGATAGGTCACATCCCGTGGCAACTCGGAATGGCGAGGGCGTCACTCCACGTAATCAAACTGCTCTCACCAGTTAGACGTTCCTGTCAGCTAATACAATGCAGCCCATCTTGTCACAAACTGTCATTGATCAGCTCCAGACCTTGTACTTCAGTGTTCTCCAACCTGGAGGAGGGCGATGGGATTTGATGGGCCACATCCCGTGGCAACTCGGAATGGCGGGGGCGTCACTCCCCATAATCAAATTGCTCTCACCAGTTTGACGTCCCTGCCAGCTAATACAATGCAGCCCCTCTTGTCACAAACTGTCATTGATCAGCTCCAGACTTTGTACTTCGGTGTTCTCCAGCCTGGAGGAGGACGATGGGATTTGATAGGTCACATCCCGTGGCAACTCGGAATGGCGAGGGCGTCACTCCCCGTAATCAAACTGCTCTCACCAGTTTGACGTCCCTGCCAGCAGTTGCTTTAATAGTACCTATAGGATATTATAGGTTGATGAAATGATTAAAATATATTTTATGAAATAATGTATTTGTGCATTGATCATTTTGTCCCTTTGAAAAGATATTCTACAAAAAAAAATCCCATTTGGTTTTCAACAGATCTTAAAAGTATGATTATTGAAAAGAAAAAATTGCATAAGCAATATATGAACACAAATTGTACTCTGATTATGTTAATTTTTGTAATATTAGGGCAATATGCAAATCTTTAAAGAGACAGTGCTATAATGATTATATTTATGTTACAGAGCTTTCCCTTAATAGCAACTTGCAAAACCTTTGGAAGTTTGTGCGCTCCAGGAAGGGCAGTTCTGCAATTCCCAGTGTGATCAGGAAGGGCAGTTCTGCAATTCCCAGTGTGATTTTCTTACAATGGTATTATTACCTGCTCTTCAGGTGATGGCAGTGCATTGTTCCTCACGATCTGACTTTTAACCATTTTCAACTATCTAGTGTTAAAATATCAATTTCACAGATTTATACCGAGCTGTCGAGACTGGATGTAGGCAAGGGTCCTGGGCCTGATGGTTTCCCACCAGTTTTCCTGAGGCAGTGTGGTTTTTTTTATTAGCGAGACTTCTATTTATTATTTTCAACTTCTGGTATTTTTCCAAGCTACTGGAAGTCAAGTTTTATCACACCTATCCCTAAAGCTGGAGATAGCTCGCGGGTTCACAACTACAGGCCCTTCAGTATTCTTAGTACAGTTCCTAAATTGTTTGAGAAGTTTGTTTGTGTTGTCGTTACTTCTTTTCTTCGTGGTCAATTATTGGATGAACAATTTGGTTTCATTGCGGGACGTTCTACAAAACTGAATATTCTGTCCTTTTCTGATTTTCTCTCTGAGTCCTTGGATGGGGAATATCAAGTGCATTCTTTGTATACCGACTTCTCCAAGGCCTTCGACAGGGTGGATCACAGGCTTTTGATCTACAAGTTGGAAAAAACGGGAATTGTTAAGGTAGCTTGACGCTTACCTGGTGGGTCGAACGCAGCTTGGTATCCCGCAGGGTTCCCACTTAGGACCTTTGTTGTTTAACCTCTATATTAATGATGTATCAACATGCTTTCAGTATAGTTATTTTCTTCTATTTGCAGATGATTTAAAATTCTTCCTCAAAGTCTCATCTATAGAGGACTGTCTCAAACTCCAATCAGATTTGGATAGGCTCATTGTTTGGTGTACTAGAAATGGCATGGATCTAAACGCTGGAAAGTGCTACTCAATGTCCTTTAAAAGAGATAGGGATCCCTTAAATTACACTGGATGGCCCTTTAAGCTTCATCCCACACATTTCAGGGGCGGTCACCAAATCTCTTCAGATGCTTGGATTTATTAAGAGGTGCTCAAGGGACTTTCAGAATATTTCATCCATTCGTTTGCTTTATTGTGCACTTGTGCGTCCTCATCTAGAATTCAGTTCCTGTGTCTGGTCTCCATACTATAACAACCCTTATTCATAAAATTGAAAGTGTACAACATAAATTTTTAAGATATATTGCCTTTAAGCAAAATGGAGTACCTATAAATTATTAAGATGAGTTTGACTATCAGCAAATGGAAGTCTCGTTGAATTTGAGAGGTCTTGAGACTCGTCGTAGACATAAGGATCTGAGAGTATTTCACAGCATTCTTCACTCTCAGAGCTTCTGTCCAACACTTCTTGATAAAATAGGGCTTTATGTTCCACCTAGGTCAACTAGGCAGGTTAGTTCATTCCACAGCCAAACACATCGCACAAACTATGGGCATAATTCCTTTCTAGCAAGGACTGTCAGGCTGGCTAATCAGTATTCTCATATGGTTGACTGCTTTGAGGGGCGCACAAGGTTCATTAAGAAATTAAATCGTATTAATTGATAGTGCTTCTAAATCTAAATCTGTAAGGTATTGGTAATTGTTCCTTTGTGTAAACTATAAGTATTGTTTTTTTTCTGAATTTGTTGTATTGAAAGTTATAATGTTTTTGATATTGTAGTTTATATGTAGCTTTATTTTATGCTTGATTATATTATGTAGGTTAGGTTAGTTTAATATTATCCAATTATTATTACTACTTTTTTGTAATATTGGGCCAAGCCCGTTAATATATAAAATAAATAAAATAAAATAAATACATCAGAATCCCGCAGGGCTCCAACCTTAGTCCCTTGCTATTCCTGATGTTCATCAATAATATAGCATAATTTAAGTTCGGGCTTGATTTTGATTCCAGGCTCACATTTGCAAGGCATTTTGCATAAATTGCTGTTAGGGCCTCCAGAATGTATGGTTTTATGGTAAGAAACAGAAGATCTTATACTGACTTCTCTTGTATATGGTTGCTCTATACAACTCTTGCTAGGAGCATTTTGGACTATCAGTATCATATATATATGAATGAGAGAATTCAAAATAAAACGTTGTTATGTGTACCATAAGGAACAAAGAGTGTACAATTCTAGAGTGTCTAGAAAGTGGTTATAGGTGAGTTATGAACTTACAAGTTTAGAGAAGCATAGAGATATAAGCTCTGCATGTTATCTGTTCCAATTATCAGATGGTAATAGTTATAATCCAAAATTTTTGGTGAGATTTAACTTCATTATTCTTAGGCATAGTACAAGAAATCCAAATACATTTGGAGTTACTCATACTATCATTTAAACCCACCTTGGTTTAGAATCTGTGCAGCATATAACAGAGTCTATAATGACTGATATACTTAGTAATAGTTATCTCTAACTGAAGTGTAAGCTTGGGGAAATTGTTTAAGACACTTCTAATTTTTTTTGTTAACACTTATGTCTTATTACTGTGGTCAACATGTAGGTTAAGTTGTACATGATATGTAGCTACAGTGCTTTGTAACTGGGTTGAATATATTTTGTCTTTGTACCTGTGAAGTACTATTAAATAAATAATTCAAATTGCATTGTCATGATTGCCAACCCACTATACCTTAATTCTTATAGGATTTATTAGATCCAAATTCAAGACATAAACGAGTATTTCTCACATTTAAAGTCGTTCCTGAAAAATATATGCCAAAAAATATGTATATTTATTATATAAAAATATCCAGATTCATGATAAGTTCAAAAAGTTTTGATCTACTCAAAAACAAAAATAAGTTAGACACAAAAAGTATCAAATTCACTTTTCCAAATAATTAGTCTCTCTTATAAATCAAAGCTGTTATTAGTCCACTGATTAGCTAACAATTTTAGAAAATTAGAAGCACATACTGGTAAAATAATTAAAGCGGCTTCAATTTATTTCTTCAACCCAAAAAGAGGGAGCAAAAATTGGCATAAAAAGAACAAAGAGAATTTAACAGAACTTATTCCATGCAAATGACCATAATGTAATTGGACAAAAATAATGAGTTTTTAAAATTTGGTAAAAGCAAAAAAAACACAATATTAAAGAAAATAAGAGCATGCTTGTTCTTTGGACCTATCATTTCATATTTAATGATAAATTTGCTTAGGTTAAAAATGTTCTTGACTTCTAACTTTTAAGGTACTAAATAGCTAAACAATAGAGACAACTTGTGCGTTAAAAAATAGATGACACATTAGCAATGGCAACTTTTGAAATTGTGAAAGTCATACAATTTTTGAACCCCATTTCCACAATAGTAAAATGTTGTTAAATGCACAATACTCTAATTCAATTAACAATACTCCAACGCACTTCAAGCCTACACTTTTAATATTTCCATCATTAAATAAATACCTATTGCAACATGAAAATGAACAGTGTTTATTATACCACAGCTTAGTACAATCAGCTAGGACACTCCGCTCGTGAGAACGGTTTGCGCCGATCCTTGCGCATGGCGCCATTATGGGGAAGATCACGGCACTAGCGTCGGTAGCGGCTATTTTTTCCTTAGATTTTGAAATAATTGAACATAGGCGTAGTTAAAAGTGTTGATACCGATTTCGTGTTTTTATAACTAGCGATATCATGAGTTTCCCAAAGATTGGACACGTTTATGCCGCTAAAGGTTGTATTAATAAAAAATATAATTGTGATAGGAGCTTCTTTCGGTTACCTAGTGATAAAAAGAGGTAAGTATCTAATCATAACTAAGATATATGTAATATTTTCATGGCTTAGTAGAAAGCTGTGATATTTTGTTGGGTGCACATTTCAACTTGAATACTTAATTCTTATTGTATATTATTGCCTTGTCTGTGCAAAGCAATGCATGTTTTGTCATATCATGCCATCATTCTTTATGTCATCAACTTACTTCGTAATTATATGCTGGTAATAGTTATTTGTATTTTTAGAGCGCAAAGTAACGGATTGCCGCCTGACAAAGAATGTTACTGTAATCTTTCGAAAACTGCAATCTTATTTTGCGCTCGAAAAACACACAGATATATTTCTACAGCCTCATTTCTATAAATTAAATGCACATTTTTCTCTATACTTATTCTGAAATTTGCAAATGACTGTCAGTTTTGACATATTGTATTCGGGCATCGGGCATATTTAGAACAGGAGTGCCAGCAACAAACTGTAACAAACGCACGACTGTCATTTATTTATCTTCGGTTTCCATAACCATTCATAGCACACTCGACGGGAAAAGTGAGAATTTTCTCAAAATATTTGCAGTAATAGTATATTGTGCAACAAGTGTTGAAGTGTAATTTATGTCAAACTTCACACTCATGTGAAAAGTGATTTTTCACACGCTTTAAATACTGTACTTTTTTCTACGACTGCAAATAATATTAATATTATATAATATTTATTAGATATAATATAATATATCAAGCATCTTGTCTCTAAATTAAAATTGATAGTTTACAAAGACCATACAAACACTTCTACAGCCATTTGTGTAACTAGTTAATCAGTAGGTATTGACATGCCAGGGCTGGGACAACGCCCTACCCGGGGCGTCCTTTTAGGGTTTCGCCCTTAATTTTTGGGGTTATTCTTTTCATATCTTTGGAAAAAGGCGCCATTCATCGGCGGTCTCCTCTTATGGCTTTGCCTTTCCCCGGGGGACCCATTTTTGACATATTCGGAAATGGGAGCATCCGGGGGTGAAGCCCTAAATTGGGACTCCTTGAGGCTCAAAGCTCTGAAATGGGGCCCCTGGTACAGGGCCCATTTTTCGCCGATTTTAAAATGGGGCCTCGGGAGGGCCAAGCATTTGAATGGGGCCCCCGGTGTGGGAGTCTCATATTTGACACATTTGGAAAAGAGGTTCCCCCTTGGGGCGAAGCCCTAAAATGGGGCCTAGGGGGAAGGGCGAAACCCTAGAATGTGGCATATGGTACGGGAGTCCCATTTTTTACAGATTTAGAAATGAGGCCCCCGGAGGCGAAGCCCTAAAATTGGGCCCCAAGCCTTAAAGGGGGCCCCTGGTATGTGAGTCCCATTTTCTACAGTTTTGCAAAAAGGGGCTTCTGGGGGGGTGAAGCCCTAAAATTGGGCCCCCTTTTTTACAGATCTGGGAATGGGACCTCTGAGGGCGAAGCTCTAAAACGGAGACGAAGCCCTTTAATCTAAATACACGAATAAGCGTGTGAAAAGTATACTTTGCACACGTCGTATGCAAAGTATATTTTTCACACGAGGTTTGAAATGTGCAGAGTTCAAGAGGAGTTGTTAGTGCGTTTTTGCCTATTTTCAGGGCAGTCAGAGAAAAAATTATATTTAAGAGTTTGCATGTACTATACTCTTAAAAATATTAACTTTAATTTTAAAAATATCAAAAAAAATCAATTAATCATATGGAGGAATCAATAAAATTATTATAGTGTAGGTACTTTTAGTCACAAACGGTTTTGATGTCAATTTATTTTCGCTTCGCCCTCAAAATAGTATATCTATTATTAAGAAATAAATAATAAAATTGTAAAATATTCAAAATACCCATGTAATCATTGCCTTTTTCACTGATTCCGTTCAAATGTATGTATTTTAGTATTTATTTCAATTTAATTACCTAATGTTTATTTGTGGTTTGACCATATTTTATGTTTGTTTTATTTTTCGACTTGTGAAATTACACCATGTATAACTCTTCTTAAATAAATTGTGTCTTTGTATTGTTCCAATATGTTTATTAATTTATTTTTCCTTCATTAATAGGATAATCACTAATAATCGGCATAGCACCTAGCACCCGAGTTTAACCAATAACCTGAAAATACGGTACTGTTATTCAAAAATGAAATATCCTGAATACGGCGCTGAATTCTCTCCCCGGTGCGAGAGCGGCAGCGCGAGTTTCGCCTATCTTGCATCTTTTTCTGTTCTGGGCCAATACTTCAAAGGTGCCGGCCGAGAGACTTCCAGCTGATTGTTGTACTAAGCTGTGATTATACCTTGTTTAGGGATGTAATATTCAAGCATTGAGGTTACTAGATATGACAACATATTGTTAATATGGTATCACAAACTAATGGTTAATATTATTATATTATTCATTATTGGGTAGCATAGTATTAAAAAGATATATGCTTTAAAAATCTATTTCACAATTTTCTTAGGTAAAGGGAGTTTTCACTGCAAATAAGATTTATATGAATTTATTCACCATTATATTTATGGTGGTTAAATTTTGTCATCAATAATATATCCCTACACAGCATAAAAGTTTAGTAACTTTTGAGACATTAACTAATATAAAGAAAGTAGACACAATAATGATACAAATTCTGCTGTAACAGAACATATCATTTTAGCTTAATGTAAAGGTCTTTTGGGATCAAAATATGGAAAATGTACCTATTATATGGATGAAACATTAATGGTGAGTTTAAAGAAAATAATAAATATGATTACTTCGATGTCGATAAAATAAAATATTTGGGTGTTATTGTGGATAAGTATCTTAATTTCAAGGATCATATTTTGTATATGATTGGGAAGGTGTCAAAAAACGTAAACTCTCTTTCTAGAGTATCTTTTTTTTTGTCACAGTGGTCTAGGAATACAATCTATAGTACGTTGATATTACCTCATTTAACCTTTTGCTCAACAATTCTCTGTTTAACGAACAAAAATGAATTAAATAGGTTGCAAAAATTGCAAAATAGATCAATGCGATTAATCTTAGGTGAGAGAAGGGAAACCCCAATTAGGGAGATGCTTAATAGGTTAAAATGGCTCCCTATTGATAAGTTCCTAGAATATCAGACCCTAGTATTAATATATAAAATGGAAAATGGTCTTTCTCCAAATTATCTAAAGGATAAACTTAAAAAGAATGAGTCAGTGCACACATATCCTACTAGAAATAGAACTAATTTTTATATTACTACGAAAAATATGAGAAGTACCTAAAAAAATGTATTTCATAAGGGAGTGATAGGGTATAATTCTCTACCACAGGTCATCAAGGGAACACTATCTGTAGCAGTGTTTAAAATGCAATTGAGGGAATATATGCTGGGAGAGTGATTGGTTGTATCAGATTGTTAAAATAGTGAGGATTGATATTGCAGAATTGAAACTTATTTTTTTTTTATAAGCATAAGTTGTATTTTTTAAGGTAATACTTTGTACATTTGTATTGTATTGTATAATTAGTCCTTGGCTAAATAAATAAATACTTTCTTGGATTGTTCTGTCCAAGGTTCAGTCAAAATCTACTGAAGAAATTGATTATACATGAATTCTACTTGAAACAAATAAAATGATTACCTACCTAAGTAGGTAGGTATTTTTGAGGAATTAAAGTTTATAGTAATGGCCCTATGGCAAATTGATAAAAAAAACTTACCGTTATCATGTCTATAACTCAAAATAGGAAATCGGCCCCCTTCACGAAAACTAGCAGCTGCCACCAAAGTGTTATCATCAATACTCTTGGGGACAATTAAAACAGAACTATAGCTCTTACAAACTGAGAAATTTTTATTGATATGTGAAATCCTCCACTCTTCACTCGCCACCAATTTGGCAAATTCCGTTTCTGGTCTGAACAAAGTATAACCATCCTCTAAAATGTTATACATTGGTCTGTAGAAAAATGGATATGATAGTTCTGGTTTATCTAAATTAGAGAGCCGCTCAATTGACATGAACACATTTTGGAAATCATATGTGGTGGGTATATCCAATTGCAACTGTCGAAAATCCTTACATTTCAGAATGATTGTACCACCATTTTGAGCAGGTCCCGAAATTTGCCTTTTTTCAATGGAATCTATAGCTTGTATTAAGAGCTAAAAACAATTTTTAATTCAGTAAATTACAAGACAAATACTTAATTGTTGACATGTTAAAGTGAAATTGTATTAACCAGGAAACCAAGTATGAACAGTTGACTATCAAATAGTATTAGCATGAACTACGTACCCACAGTTCTTGTACATTTTCTTTTCTTGTTGAAAGTATAAGGTGATGTCCAGTGATACAAAGAGTTCCATCGATAGGCTCATGAAATGGAGAATGTAAAATGACTCCATCTAACTTAGGTGTCGTTATCAGTTCAGCAAATTCCATTATTTAGATTGCAGTATTTTAATTTCTTAACTATTTACACTACAAACATCAAAACAATCAAAACATTGGTTTTAAACAACATTTAGGTTAAAAAGATTAAAACGTAAACATACTAGACTCTAGTAATAGCGGCGGACCTCCTTTCATCCGTCCGTCCGGCCCACCCTAACGCCATAGTATAAATAAACTAGTGGCACCACTCCCCCAAATATTTTCAGCCAGCGCGGCCGCCGAAATTCCTCGGATTGTTGGCAGCATTCGTGTGTAGGCAGTAGGGTTGCCAAATGTCCTCCTTTCGGGAGGACAGTCCTTCTATAAAACGTTGAGTCCTCTTGAATTTGAAGTATGAACTCTCTTCAAGAAGGGAGCCGTATGGCGCTGCTACGAGGCAATTTGCCAGTGCACCGTTCGCCCGGCGCTTAGGGAGAGGTAGATCTGCCCTTCTACATCCGTTACACGTTATTCCAGTTTGAAGGGCTTTGTATTCGAGGGCGATCGCAACGTTGTCGGGCTCTGGACCCTGTTACGACCACCGACTTTTCACACGGCACAAATAGAAACCCCTCACTGGGTATTTCCGTTGGCTAAAGGCAAACACTTATACGATGACATGGCACAGACGACGCTGGCTATGACGTCCGCTTCTTTCTCGGGGAGACAAATCGGCCCCTGAACGATTGCCACGCGTTACCCCAAAATGGCCGACGAGAGAGCCGCTACTCAACAGCGATGTTATCCCGACCGAGAACTAAACGGAAGTGACGTTGAGTCCTCCTTTCTCTCTTGTCACCGAAATGTCCTCCTTTACCACTATTATAATATTATTGCAAAAAATATATAAAAAATTATAATAAAATAGCAATTCAATCTCAAATCATGTTATTAGTTTCCATAGCACCATTTGAAATTTGGCACAGCGGCCTCTGTCTGGTCAAATAGTAAGTTTGTTCTGGCAGCGATTTCAAACGGTTCCAAACCGTCCGGAGTTTGCGCATAGCGATATAAGCGATGCTTATATCGTTATGCGTAAACTCCGGATGGTTTGAAACCGTTTGAAATCGCTGCTACAACAAACCTATTATTATTCGATGGAGTACAGTCTGTCTGTACAGGGTGTCCCAAATTCGAGCCTCATCATTGGGATCTCGGAAACTAGAAGATATACGAGGTCGGTTAAATGGAGGCAAAGTTGTGCAATTTGATGCTGATCAAAATGCCATCTTAAAATTTAAAAAATTCCGAACACTTACGAAGATTTTTGGAAAAAACCCAATATTCGCGATTTCATTTTAATTTTTTTATGACTCTATTTGAATAGATATAACAAAATAAATTTCACATTCTTATTGCTACTTTTCCTGATCTATAAGATGGTGTTATCAGATTTTCAAACCGACGTTTCGTCTTTGAGCTGCCATCATCAATTTTGTTTTTTTAAATACGGCCCTGGATTTTTTTATTACGGATTTTAAGAGCATCTAAAGTCCCAAAGCCAATGATGTATCGCACTTATTCGAAAAATTCATATTAATGGCATTTTCCATAAGACCTCATGTGTTAGAGAAAGACAGAAAACATATTTTTGGTAAGATTTTACCAGGAAATTATTAAAATTATTTTTTCGAATAAGTGCGATACATCATTGGTTTTGGGACATTAGAAGCTCAAAGTCCGTAATAAAAAATCCAGGGCCGTATTTAAAGTTGATTATAGCAGCTCAAAGACGAAACGTCGGTTTAAAAATCTGACAACACCATCTTGTAGAATAGAAAAAGTGACAATGAGAATGTGAAATTTATTTTGTTATATCTATTCAAATAGAGTCATAAAAAAATAAAAATGAAATCGCGAATATTCGTTTTTTTCTAAATATCTTCGGAAGTATTCGGATTTTTTTAACTTTTAAGGTGGCATTTTGATCAGCATCAAATTGCGCAACTTTGCCTCCATTAAACCGACCTCATATCTTTTCTAGTTTCCGAGATCCCAATGATGAGGCTCGAATTTGGGACACCCTGTACAGTATAGATGCCTCTATTTTATTATATACCTAGATCTCCTACACTTCGGGTTTATAGACGGTTTCGGTTTGTTGTTGAGGTAGTTTTTGCGCCTTATTTGGCAGTTAAAATTTTTGAAAAATGGGTATTTTCGAAATTTCTGTTTTGCCATACAAAAAATGCCATAAAATCCCAACCGCGCCCAAATTTCTTGTTTTTTAAATTTGAGTTTGAGCTCATGCAATAGTTTAAGTTAAATATTTATTTTTATTTAACAAATACGCCCTTCTTGAAATGGGGTGTTTTGGGTACCCCATCCGAATTCCTAGAAAAAGGGTATTTTCAAAATTTTATATAGAAAAACGGGTATAGTACCCGAAAAAGGAGTAGGTCTGGCATGCTTAATCCAACATGTTTTTCCTGGAATTGGTCTCCATTTTAAAAGTTAACCATCGAGTTAAGCTAGGTTTTTGTTCTAAAACAGAGTTTTATCCACAATACCGAAACAGAATATTTGCACTTGACGTGCGTTGCGCCAACCATGTTAGCATCATCAGGAAATGATTAAAACTAAAATTAAAATCTACCTAACTCCCTTTTATACTACTGTTTGCTTAATCAAGCGGAACTAAAAAGAACCAATCCTGGGATCCCGCTAGTCACGCTTGATCAAACAATACAATGGACTATTATACGGAATAGGCCCTCTATCTCTATTTAAACTATTCTTACATTTAATAATTTCCATACTTTCATATGCGTCTAACAATCTCCTTTCAATTTTAAATTTTTAATTGTTATTCTATGATTATTATCAAAAGCATGCTCGGCAACACTTGATTTTTCTGTTCTGCCATACTTTAAATGAGCTATATGTTCTTTGAATCTCGTCTGTATAGATCTTCTAGTTTGCCCAACATATTTTTGGTTACAATCCATACATCCAATTTCATATATTCCACTTCTTTCT
>JAEQML010065664.1:0-20720 GCA_016904865.1 Pissodes strobi
TACTAAAAACAACATTACTTTATTTATAAATAAAAACATAACAAAATATATGCTAAAATAATATAAAAAACAGATACCTAAATATAAACTGCAACAAAAAACATAACCTATACTGCACGAAAAATTAAATACAAAGTAGCAAAAAAGGTACAACGTTTTAATCGGTCAGGCAGCTAACACAGACTTCTCCATAGTGTTCTTTGCACCCCTGGCGATTACATTTGACACATGTTATTCTTGTAGATTTGTCCTTATTTCTTGGGTAAATGGAACAACGTCGAACACTATTATTTGGCCTAACAGGCACTTCTGATACCAGTTCTTCTAGACCCAACAATTCTCGTGCAGCACTCAGTTTCTGTCTTTGCATTTCGAACTTGTCGTTTGGGGCCCGGTAAATGAGCTATAATATTATGTGATCCCATACATACTTGTAATTTTGTTCTTCTCTTTTCCATTGTGTAGTTTGGTCTTTACCAACAAAGAAATTTTCACCGGGGTTCTCTTTCTCCTCATCTTCCGACGAAGCCTCTTGTTCTGAGGCAGAATTATGATCGCTCTGAGTTAAAATATTTTCTTCAAACTGGTCTGAATCTTCAGCATCGGCATTTTCTT
Source organism: Pissodes strobi (assembly GCA_016904865.1). Lineage (NCBI taxonomy): Eukaryota > Metazoa > Arthropoda > Insecta > Coleoptera > Curculionidae > Pissodes > Pissodes strobi. Next base: position 616 of record JAEQML010065664.1, read on the forward strand.
CCTCCCCACTCGAAACTTCGTCAAACTAATTCAACAAAAGCTCTGGGCCGTCTGTTTTTTCCACACGTCTTTTTTTAGCCAGCGACATGATGTTTTTGCATATCTCTGGGTCTAAAAATTTCAGTAAGTTATTAAAATGTAAGTACTACGTTAAGTACTAGGTGTTACTTACCAGAATATTTTTTTAAAATGAAAAAATTAGGGAAACACTAATAAAATACTTTTATAAAAATGTTACAACTTTGGTGGCATTAATCTTCAAATATCTCGAACAGCCGAGCTTTGTAGCGAGGGGGTGTTTACTGACTGGTAGATTAATGTTTAAACGACAGCTACTGAAAGGCGAGCGAATGTAGCGTCTATAACCGCTTAATAATCTTGCTTCAAATTAGAGTGGGCTACAACTGTAGCCCACGCGGCCATGGAAGAGTTAAAAATACAGAACTGCATGCAACATAATTAATGTAATATAAATAAGCAAAGTTAAACTAATAACATAATATTTTATTTTAGTTTTTTGATCAAACCTAAGCGAGCCAAAAGACTATCCACTAACATAACGACAGTCACAAAGCGCTGAAGGAAAAGGGATGACCAAAATAGCTACTTAAGACCACAACAGCGTTATAAAAGCTAGTACACATTATACTTTATTAACCATTTTTAGAATAAAATTAATTTAATAAATGCTGCAACTGGAAGTCCATTAAGCTTATTAACAACAATCAAATAAATAACCGGAGAGGATAATACTCAATAATTCTTACCACAAAATATAGCATCTTTGAAAATAGAATTTAAAATCTTTTATAGTGGCAAAATCAGACTGTTACAACGAGTTTTATTAGGTCATGGCCGTGGCCCTCGATGCACGATTCTTCAAAAAAATATGGTCGAAATAGTCATATATGCGACTTGGCAACTTCTTTATGGTATTTATTATATTGCACGCATATTTTATATTTTTGTTAAAAATATTTGTTGCTTTATGAAAAAATCCAAAGCATTCTTGGGGTCCAGTTTAAAATAACGCTATCGTAAATAAAAATTATTCTAATAAATGGTAAGAAATTGGGTTAGTTTGGGTTATATTAGTTTTCTAATGGAAACAAATGCGAAAAAATAAAATTTTTGTGTTTTTTAACCTGAAACCTGAAACATATTTGCACCGAACGTACTAACCCAAAATATGGACGAATATATCTTCCTGAATTAATTTCCATAATAAAGGCAATTGGCAATATACAAACAAGCAAAACGAAACGAAGCGAAATCACATAATAGAAAATGTTTACAATTTCAGTCACGCCGTCCCGCCGACCAGTGAGTGCGGAGCTGTAGCTCTCCGCGAATACGACCAATAGAAGAAAATGAGCATGCTCGATTATTTGCTACGCGTCGAAAAGTAGTTCCAGATAGAAATATAAATAGTATGAAAGAAAATTAATATTCGACATTTCAACTTGAAATAGGTTCCTCTTATTGTATTAAATAATTCTGTTAAGTAATTTTGATATCATTATTGTTCAGAATCACCTATTTTTCTGCTGAATGGCAGATTATCAACAACTAAAATTAAAGCGGTAGTTAATTTTCCATAATGCTTTGCAATTATGAATTTTGACAAAGAAATATCGGATTCTGTTAACTCAGGACACTTTAAACATGTAATAGCAAACAAGCAATAGGTACTTACTTTTCTAAAATAATGTTCGCAGAGTACGACTATGAGTTTATTTACTTACGCATGGAATGTAATATTTGGGTTAGTTTGGGTTGAATGGATACTCTGTTTTCATGAGCTGGCGGCTAAGCGACGCGGTCGGCGTGCGCGGCAAAGGAGAGTAACTATGGGTGGTGATGTGACATAAGGTTCAGTTTACATAAAGTGTCTAGTGGAAAATAGATATTCCACTTCGTATTTTTTTTGTGTTGCCTTCGGAACATTAGATAAAATAAAATAATAAAGATACATTTATTTACTTTTTGTATGTACGACAAATTAACTCGCATTCTAACACACACTGTGGTACAAGAGCATGTTTGCCATATTTGCTTATTAATCAGTGAATTTAACTTTCAAGTAGGTATATTTTGTTTGTAAATACCACTTATTATTTTAAATTTATTGAACCATGTTACATTTGTTATTCTATAAATATCTAATTTAAATCTACGTTAGTTAACAAAAAAGACATACGTAATTACCTACTACTAGAATTTTAAATATTGTCATCAAGCATGCGAGGAATTTCTATAAATAAAAGTGGCAATGCCGCGTGGCTGCCTCCTCTACTTCGGCTACGTCTCGTCTACTTTCGGCCGCTCCGGCCGAAGAACAACATAGCGTAGTAGTCGTAGTAAAACGGCATGTTTTGAATCTATTACTATCGGATGATTTTCTTTAGTGCTTTGTAAGATTTTTTTGAGGCAAATCAGTGTTTAATACTTTATCATGGTTCATCACTGTAGAGTTTGCAAGAAAACAAGTCGGAATTTTCCAAAACTTTTGTTTCATCGGTGAGTATTAAATGTCATTTCATTCACGTCCCTCGTGGACCATACAAAGCAATAAAATAATGCATGTGTTTCTAGTTCAAGTACAAGTAGATGACAATTAGCTTCTAATAACGCTTTACAAGTTTATTATATCTGTAAATCAAAAATGAAACTAATCTAGCATAATTGATATTTTCGTCTACACGAGTCCTACCGCCTGACGAGTCCAGTCCAGTCGCTTGTGCGCGTATTATAAACACACTTCTGAAAACTGAATGGTATATTTGCTTATAAATACTTTTAAAACCTTGCCATCTACTTTTACTGGACTGGTTTGAGGACTAATATATATGAATTTGTCCCGGTAAATTGCCATGGAACCGAATTAATAAAATTAGTGTTAACAAATTATTTTAAAATCAGGATACATTATGAAACTTTAAAAGCTTGAATCTTCTCAGAAAACAAGGTTTACTTACAAAAGCTGTATTATTTGGAAATGAATACACTTTTGTATACTTATTAGTTATTCAACTACATTGTTTAAATAAGCGTTGCATACATAAATGAAATTTTAGGACTTAAAAACTTGTCAAATATGTTCCAAAATAATTTTGCCTAGTATTTTCTTAATATCTATCTTTGCTTTTTTTTGTTCTTTTGAGTTTTTTTATTGATGTGATTATTATTTTGATTTTTCAATAGCGAAATCAGTAGTCCTACTCCATTTAATTATTGGAACATTTTAAACGCCATTAGAATGCTAAAAACAGCAATTTTACATCTATTACGATAAAAGTATGCATATACTATCCTAAATGAACGATTTGATTTTGTATTATGGTGTATTGCAATATCTTTAATTTTTAATTAATAAAAATTCACAGTCCTTCGCAAAGATGCAACCGGGGGAACATTGAAAATGATGAATAAAAAAAGCAAAAATGTGATTTGTGTTATAATTGAAATAGTTTTTAAAAGCAGAGTTTAAAAAAGTAAATATTTTGTATATTTACGAGTGTTTATAATATTTTTAATTAAAGAAATGCATTTTTAAGATTAATATTAAAGATTATCATAATTAAAAAATAAATAAATAAAGAGAGGTGCAGATATGAAGACCTAAAAAAATACCCTTCACTTGTAGATAGGAAAATATATTTTTCTACTTGCGTGCGCAAAGTACCTACTTTGCGCACACATTGGCGTGCGCAAAGTTCAACTTTGCGCACTCATGCGCACATTTGCGTGCGCAAAGTTCAACTTTGCGCACGGAAACTCTTTGCGCACTCATTTTGTTTCGCATAATTGCCGTGTTCATACTCGATTTTTCAATAGTTTAATGCCTTCTGCATACAATAATAAGATTTCTACTTTTCTAGGATACTCGTAGAAAAAGCATTGTTCCTAACACTTGCACAAAGTGTCTTTCCCGCACTTAAAGCATATCCGAACTCCGCTTCGCGTCGTTCGTCTAACTGCTTTAGCGTGCGGGAAAGTATCACTTTGCGCACTTGTTAGGAAAATAACTATAATATATAATTAGCTATAACATTACTGTACTTAATATTTTTAACCTGTTCCGATTCGTTTAGCCCGTTTTGGTGCATTTGGTTATTTTTAGTCATTTTCGGTTAGTTGTTCAAACAACTTTCGGTTAGTTTCAGTTAGTTCAAATTTATTTTAGCCATTTGAACCGATTCCAATACGTTATAATCAAATTTAAGATTGTTGGTTAGTCAACTTTCGGTTACTTTCAGTTAGTTCCAATTTATTTTAGTCATTTGAACTGGTTCCGGTACGTTATCACCAATTTAAATGTTTTTGACTAATTTTAGTTAGTCGCTAAAATTCTATTAATTTGGGTTAGTTTCGAGGTACTTTAATATTCTTAACGTTCCGATACGTTTTGGCCCTTCTTGGTGCTTTTGGTTACTTTTAATTAGTTTTGGTTGGCCGTTCAATCAACCTCCGGTAGAGTTCAGTTAGTTTTAATATATATGTCATTTAAACCGGTTCCGGTACCTTATATGCAATTTTAATGTTTTTGGTTAGTTTTGGTCAGTCGCCAAAATTGGGTTAATTTGGGTTAGTTTTAACTTGCTTTAACATTTTTAATCTATTCTGATATCTTTTAGCCCGTTTGGTGCATTTATTCACTTTTGGTTAGTTTTGGATAGTCATTCAATCAACTTTCGATTACTTTCAGTTAGTTCCAATTTTTTTAGTAATTTGAACTAGTTCCGACACGTTATTATAACCAATTTAAATGCGAGTTTAAAAGTTTTTGGTTAACTTTAGTTGCCAAAATTCGGTTAATTTGGGTTAGTTTCATATTTTTCTGTTCCGATACGTTTTAGCCCTTTTTGGCGCTTTTAGTTAGTGTTGGTTAGTCGTTCAATCAACTTTCGTTAAAGTTAAATTAGTTTCAATATATTTTAGTCATTTGAACCGGTACATTACAACAATTAGTGTTGGTTAGTCGCCAAAATTCAGTTTATTTGGGTTAGTTTTAACTTACTTCCATATTTTAAATCTGTTCCTATACGTTTTAGCCCGTTTTGGTGTTTTTTGTTACTTTTGGTTAGTCATTCAAACAACTTTCGGTTACTTTCAGTTAGTTCCAATTTATTTTAGTCATTTAAACCGGTTTCCATACATTCCATACGTCAATTCTGTGGCTGCGCGTGCCAGAGTTTTGGTGTTCGAAATTGTTGCTACCTTTTTTTATACTTACCAGTTTTGATACCCGATCAGTCTGAACAAAAAAATTGGAGGTATGTTGATGGATCTTTATTGACTTTTAATCTTTTATAATTAAATATCCCTCTAAAATATTAATAAAGACTTTTCAATACATTTAAATAGCATTCTTACTCAAGACAATCAAATTTATATTAGGTGCTAAAAAATTCGTTTCCAAATTTGAAAACTGTCGTTCTCAAATTTCCCGATATTTGAATATCAAGATATATTTATTTGTTGCGTAATCGATTGAATTTTGGTGAAGAAAAAATATTAGGAACAATAAAAATGCTACGCCTATGTTTGTTTACCCACTAGCCACTTTGTGTATTATACCACAGTTTCATTGATAAATACGCACGTCACAGTCTGTGGTTTACGATGCAGATTTCTAGAAAATTATGAATGACAGACTTTGTCTTTTTAAGTAAGGAGTCTTAGTTCGGAACTATATTGTGCATTGAACAAGATTATTATTTGTCTTATTTGCTTCGATGAATACAGTATATTTTCCACACAATCATGGGTTAATATACTCTAAAAATATATAAAAAAACTTATCAGATACCTCACTATTCATGATCTCGAAATAATCTCCCAATCTCTGGGACCGAAGAACATTAAGACCGCTAGCCAGAAATCCCGAATCACTTCTGATATGCGTAATAATTAATCGACGGCCTTTCCCCTGATGGGGCTTTTGGGCCCGTCGAAAATACGACAAGGAACGTTTGTCTCGAATTTTTGATGGTTAAATCTTGGCAAACTTTTAGTCGCTTGTTACCCTCATTTAGCCAGGTTTCATCGGTATAGAAAATCTTCCTGCCTTCGCGTCTATATTATGCAATTTATTCTAAAAACTTCCTTCTACCATAGCAGAATTTGTTGTTTCTCTCCCAAAACACTTGGTTTCTTTTTAAATATCTCATGTTCATGCATAACGTGTGCTATAAAACACGAAAAATAATAATTATAGGTAACGTAATATATCATTGCCTGTCTATCTGCTTAATTTTATTCTCCCTTAGAGTTTCGTTTCTAGTGGAAAACGTGTGCCATATTTTCGTCTAGAAATTCAACATTTCAGTTCAGAGAGACTTTAGCTCTGTCCCGAATTTTTTCCCTTATTTCTTTTTTTCACTTTTATTACCTTGATGGTTCCGATTGTCACTAAATTCTTCAGAATGTTTTCAGTGTGAGAAGAAAGCATACACAGTGGCCATCCCAATAAACGCACAGTGGGAACGTATCGTTTATATGTAGCACCGATGGGTCATAATTGGTGGGAAAACAGTCATGCGCTGTGAAACAATGAACGAGGTCAGCCAAAGCAATAAGGAGGAAGCAGTAGTTTCCATTGGTAATCAAGCCGTACCCATCGCGGTCTATAAATCCCAGATTAACTTTAAATTGGCCCAGAATTGCGGGGATGCATTGGAGCGGCTGGCACAGGGCAAGAGAGTGAAGATGTTATGGTGCCGGGACACAACAGGGAGGCGGGGAACGACGGCAGGTGGCAGATAAGCCTGCCAGGTTCTGCCCGGGTGTCCTTTGCATAAGCGCGGAGCTATTTTTTGGCCTTCCTAGAGAGCAAGTAAGAGCGGCAAGAGCGGCAATCAAAGAGCGGACTGATCAGTGGAGAAGTTTTAGGGGGCAGACACGCCAAGGACTTTATTGTTGAGCCTGATAAAACCAGGGTGGAATAATTCCTGACGAGAGAGGCGATCCTTCATTATTCTAGTAGGAGTTATCACAGGGCAACCTCTTCAAAAGCTATGTGAACATATTTGCAAATCTAGCCATTTAATTTGCATTGTATTAATGTTCGACGCCACTGTGTTATATCCCAATACATGGCAATCATATAGCCATTAAAATCTTTGGCCCTCGCAGCGCTATCTCTTATCACAGCGGATATTAACTTTACGCATAAAAAACTCTCTACATTTAATTAGGAAACAGAACGTCTTCGAGCCATCACACACATAGAATCTTATAATTCCAGCTGGATTAAATACGTAGTCTGTAAGCAGAACAGCCACAAATAGCGCTGCTAATTGGAACTAGGTACCGGATACTTAATTTCAAAACCATCTGGACACGCCGATATGGTCATGGAACCCTTGAATAAATGAATGAATGAATGATCTAGGGGGTTGTTAGTACACTGCGACCTGTACAGATCTATTATATCCCCCTTCCATGGTGCTTCCGTTGATGTGATTGATAAAAGCAAGTAGTCTGGATGGTTCTATCGATAAAATTTCAGCCTGTTCGACGATGCAGTACCCGAAGCAGGCCATTCGCTTGTTCGCGTCTGCCTCGCATTCCATGAGCAGGTGTTCCGGGTTTTCCTCTTCACAGAACCGGCAGCTGTCCTCGTTTTCAATTTTTATTCTGTTCAAGTGCCTTCTTAACCGGCAGTGGCTCGTCAGAAAGCCGGTGAGGATGCGGAGATTGTGCATACTCAGTGTTATAAGGTGATTTGATCTTACTGGGTGAGGGGGCCCTAGAAACATCTTTGATTGCGTTAACCCTGGGAGGCGTTCCCATAGACTGATCCATTTGGTTCGCTCTTCTTTCCTGAATGCTTCCTTGTAGATCGTCTCTATGCCACAGAAAAGTTCCGGTCCTAAAAGCGGAGTTTGTGCTGCTACTTTTGCCAATTGATCTGCTTGTTCGTTGTTTTCTATCCCAGCGAGTCGTGGTATTAATTGAAGGGATAAATTGTTATTCTTTCCTAGTTCATTTAGTCCATCTAGGCATTCTCATACCATTCTGGAGCTGATTGTTGTTGAGCTCAGCAGCGCTTTGATGGCTGCTTGACTGTCTGAGAAGATGGCAATTTCTTTCTTCCTATAGTTTCTGTCGAGGTTGAACTGCGCACATCTTCCTATGGCGTTAATTTCCGCTTAAATTATGCCCGAATGTTTTCCCATTGCTTCGGAGAATTTGGTTCCTGACCCAAATACTCGGGCTCCGGTCCCCTGTTCAGTTCTTACCCCGTCTGTATACCATTTTATGTCACTTTGCTGCGATGTGAGAATGCAAGTTGTGTTCTTTTTCATTCCTCTCTACTTCTTATCATAACCGTGAGGTATATTTTATTATTTTTTCTTTTATTATCAATTGTATATTATTGTATTTTATCCCATTGTTCTCTCAGCTAATAAAGCTCGTAATCAGTTGTTCTGTAGAAACGTTTATAGTAATTTCATGTGATTATTTAAATTGTCTAATCAGTTGTGCAGCTGGAACTAAGATAAATATTTAATTGTTTTTAGCTGTAGGCTTATGTCTACAAAGTTATGCCTTGAACTAGAATTATATATTTATACTGATAATTTCTTTAATATTTGTATAATTGGTCTGATAGTGTGTTGATTCCTAGTACTGACCGAAAATCGTTTCTCTTCGTTACTCTGGCATCGCCAGAATTAGATAGGTACTTGATCTGTTTATATTTTTATATTTAAATATTTAAGTTGTCTTCAAGTTTAAATAACATATCTAAATATTCATATAACGCTAAAAGTTTTTGTTTCATTTTCAACTTTAGAACTAGCCATATGCTAATTTATACTGCCAATGTGCAGTTTGTTTAGAAAGTCGACTAGGCTCAAATCTAGCAGCTAATAAGATAGACAAACTTGATGGTTTCTGATGAGAGCGCTACCTGTCAGGGTGCGTGAAGTAATGAAACCCCTCTCCGTTATCTGGATAGATGCGTCACCTTGCAAGGGCGAGGCACTGCATCTTATCTTGTTTTGTTTGTTGCGCCCCCCCTTTCGGAGGACAATTGGCTTTGCTACGAGGCAATACGCCAGCACACCCCTCGTCCGGCACTTAGACAGAGGCAGAGCTACCCTTCTGCTTGTGTTGCACGATATTTCAGTTTGAGGGCCCTTGAATTCGATGAGTACCTCAAGTATCACGGGCCTGTGCCCCTGGTGATTCCCGACTCTTGCACAAAAATACAAATCTATGAACGGCACAGTTAGAAATGGTTCGACCGCAACATCCGGCTACCACCGGCCTGGATACCGGCGTGAATGGGTATTTCTTCTGGCTAGGTAAAAGTAAAACCGCATAAACTACCCTGGCTCGGACGACCGATTCCTCCTCGGGGAGCCCAAACGGTCCCTGAACGACTGCCACCCGTTACTCAAAATGGTGACGAAGAGCCGATACCCGACACGTGTTGATTCAACCGAGAACGAAGCGGAAGTGTGGGTACGGCATTTCGGGTCGAGAATACTCCATGATAAAGGGGCTGCGTTCCTACTTGAATCCGGATGGTTTTTCGAATGACAATAATTCGAACGACATTTCTTCGAATGGACAGTTCTCCGAAAAGACAATTCTTCGAATCGACAATTTTTCGAATGTGTAATTATTCGAATGGACCATTTTTCGAATCGTAAATTTAGTTTGGGTTAGTCCCTTTTACCGTTTTAGCAAATTTTTTGCAACGCCTCAGTGGTGTAGAATGTAACGTTCTTGCCTGTCATTCCGGCGCTGCGGGTTCGATTCCCGTCGGTCGCGACAGATGTATTGTTTATTGTTTTTTATTAATTTACCTTTTTCCAAATTTTGGGTTAGTTTGGGTTAGTCTTGTTTAGCACTTGGTTAGTTCTTGTTGATTGAACACCCGTAACGAGCGAAGCGAGCCGAGGGCCATGCAAAGCCCGAATAATAGCTATTAACATTTACGCCTGTCATAACAAGATGCCATCCTGTAAGTTACATATGAATATGTCACCGGGCTGCTGTCAGTGTTTTGTTGTAGTTTAGTTATCTAAGTATTTTATATATAAGTATTTTTATATTTTTATAATCCATTATATGCAAATAATATGTTTAATAAACAATTTTAATAAATTACGTTAAAATTATCTTTATGTTTTCACTAATTTAATATTTTCGAAAAACGGTCCTTTCGAATATTTGTCTTGTCGAAAAACTATCCGTTCGAATAATTATCCATTCGAATAATTGTCGATTCGAAAAACTGTCCTTCGAAGAACTGTCTTTCGGAAAATTGTCATTCGAAAAACAGTCCTAGAATCGTTCCTACCATGGAGTCAGCTTCAGATCTTCATCAAGAGGTTAAGAAATTAGAGGAGGTGGGTTGGTTTAGGTCGGTCGGCTTCCCATCAATTATCACTTGTACTGAACCACAAAAGTAGTAGTTATTGTAGTTCTATAATAACGACCGTGGAAGTACTACTGCGTTGTCTAAAAGTGTCGTGAACTGCACCAAGTGTGCATGTTTCGATACTTGGACAACGTTGACGCAGAGCACGAGGACGCGAAACAACATCTTGGCTGAAAAACTTAATGGAATGTTATGGCAAAAGCACCAGATCATTGTTTCGTGTAGCAGTCCCTAAGATACAAAAATTGCCAGAATGATAGCCAACCTTCAATAAAAGACGGCGCCAGAGGAGAAGACGGTATAAGTAATTTAACAGGTCACGGTACCCTCACTGGTATATTATAGGCCTTAGCCTTTCGTGGCCTGTGGCACACACACATACAAAAAAAGAAATAAAGATGCGCATTCATTGCTTGCATGGACTGACAGTTGAGTCTCAAATTTAATGCTAAATACCCAATACTTTACTAGGTGTAACTGCAACAACACTAAAGAATCCATGGTAATTGGACTAAATACTGGTTCCATTTTGCAGAAAAAAATTAAATTGACACACTGCCAGGTGTGGCAACAATTCTATATGGGTAATTTGTCCAACGAAAAATCGAAGAATGTATTATCTTAGCATGTTAAGGAAAATTACGTAAATGTGCTGTCTTGTGAAAAGCTACTCCAGACATGGCCACCATAAATCTTCCTTTAAGGTATCTATAAAATCGGAGGTTGTTGATAATTTATGTTGCCATTAGTTTGTAACCTGTAAATGTTGTTGTCAAGCCTTTTAATTTAATCCTACCAGAGGTTCTAATCAGTACAAGCCTAAACATTTTCAGCAGACATATCAGAAGAAGAATGTTCAGTAGGTGGAATCTGGATGATTTATCCTGAAAAGGAAGCTATCTCCATTTTACATATAAATGCCCAGTGTTTATCAAATAAAGCTGTAGATTTTAATTGTAAAATTGACATTTCAATTCTATGACTATATTCTAGTAAGTTGTGTCGAGAGAAAGTGTTAAAAATAGGGCAAGTTGTATATTGCAGCCACTGAATTGAATCAGATAGATAGAAATTATTCGACTCAAACCATTTGTCTCTGAATATAGAAGACCCCAGCTAGGTTTTTGTCAAGAATCGTCTCGAGGGTTTGGCAATTATTGGTTTATGTCCTCTCGTAATGAAAAGGGAATCCAAGTTTCTCGTTTCGATTGTTGATAATGAGCTCAACAAGTTCAACAGTCACATTATTGGTGTCTAAGCGGGAAATTATTATCAAATTGTTTTGCTGTCAAACGGGCTGTTGGTAGGTCTATATATTATGTACTGATTGAATGTCGCCTGCTTTACGGTATCTTCTTCTGGAGTACAGCTTGCACTCAGTTAATTAATATACTTTTGGTCATGAAAAAAATGGGCAGTAAGAGATGTAGCTAATGTGCAACCACGTGATTCATGCAGGCTACTTTTTAAACGCCACAATATCCTGACTCTCACCTGCTTGTATATTTTGGAGACTATTTGTCTTATGTAAGTTAATATGGATAAAAAAAAATCAAACATCGGCTTCGTCGAGTATTGGTGGGCAAGGCTTTTTATTGTCTAAACGAGTTTCATGAGGACTCTTTATAGTATATTTTATGACTTATATTTTTATTTATATAATTTAATCTGGGGTCTGCATTTTGTTGTAGTTGACTGTATTTAATCTAAGCATGTTTTGTTAAGGAAACTTTGTGTCTTTGATACTAAAACTTATTTCGACTTTGAGTTTGACTTTGGCATAACAACACTGTCTTGTTGTAAAATGTGTGAATTGTCTCCATATTTTCTTAAAAATCTAAATTTGGTAACAATGTCTGTTAACTCTTGATAAGAGTAGTATGTCTAAGAGTAAGATATTATTTTGTTAGATCTTTTAGATTAATGCAATGGACAACGGTAATGGAGCACATAAACGACATTAGATAGTTATTTAAAATAATATTCTATTGAAAAAAGAACTAAGCATCACTTCTTCATGCATCAGATTCTATATCACATATCGTAATTCTTTAAAAACGTAATCGTTTAAATTTATTTAAATTTGATAAATAAATCTATAATGAAGAAACAAAACGGAAAATTTCTCGTAACGAAATCAGCGAATATAATGGCATATTTAACCTACCGTGAAGATCTAATAAATAGTGAGATATATTTAGAAATAGAAGAGGAAGTGAAATATGAATATCCTCCAATTTTTCTTTAGCCCAAAACATCTTTTATATTAAAAAGCGTATATAATATTTTGCGAGAGGCAACCTCGCCTTTCTCTTGAAGTTTCTACCACGCCGTTTGATTAAGAGCCTATGATATCGTGCACATCTTGTCGATCCCAACTTTAATCCAGAGTTCGGAGCAAAACGAAATATAGCTGGATAACAGCGTGAACGAAATGCGATGGAGCGCAGTTTGAGCCATTGTTACATATATTTCAAACTTCCGGTCTTGAAATTTTAAAAATACCATAATATGCTGTTAACTAAAGAGCAAATAATTTAAATGAAACCTTGTAGGTAATTAAATGGTAATTAAACGGTTATGGCATTATCAGTATTTAATGATTTAGAGATAAAAGAGTGTTAAGTCTCTTGAAAATGTTCGTAAAATTATATCTGCCTTACAAGTATACAGATTGCACATAAAATGCTCCATAATTTATTTATTTATCGTATGTGTCTTTTGGAGAACATAATAAATTGAAGTGTATATGACAAACTAACATAATTCACAAAAATATAAATTTTTTAAATGTGAAATAACATGCACATAACTGAAATCGAAGGTCTAATTGGTTCATCCAGCTGATTGCTTCTGGAGATATATTATAGAGGACACTTATTGGACCAGGGTAAGCTCGAAGTGGGCAGGCTCCTATTATAGGCGACATTGACTGTGAGGGAGCTCCACAGTTATATTCCGATGTTTCTTAAGTCCACATTTAAACATCATTTCACCACAACGTCGATGACCGGTCCTGAGCCTGTTTCGAGTTACCCAATTTCTTCTGGTTAGAGCAAAACCAGGAGTATTTTCCAAGGTGAGTGGGATATTGTATTTGATTCCCACTCATTTGTCCAGTGGACAAGAGCGTCAAAGTTGGTCTCTCTTCTGGAGACTCGTACGGTGCGTTTCTGGATTTCAGGCAATGTATGACATGCTCGATATCTTCATGGATTGAATGGTTTGGATTGGAGATATTTTTGTTATATTCTCTAGTCAGAGCAGCCTGTTAACGACAGTGGGGTGGTTCTGTGCTACTAAGAACTGGCAACCATTGGCATGGAGTTGACTTAATGGTATCAAAAATCGTTCTCCTCTTGTGATTCAGTATAGTATCAACTTTTGTGGTATGTTCACTATTCAACCACACAGGACTGCAGTACTCCGCTATCGAATACACAGCAGTTATGGCAGAAGTTTTCCAGATTTTGATTTATGTTGTTTCGGGTTCAAAGTTTACCTGCCACTGCTGCGAGGTGTTCTCTGAAAGTTAAGGATCTCTCCCGAATGACTCCGAGATATTTAGATGAGGGTTTCTTTACTACTGTTCGTCCTGCGAATGTAAACTTTAGCTCTTGGTTTGCTTTACGGTTGTTTAGATGAAACGTGGTTATTTCAGTTTTTGCTGGATTTGGTACCAGTCTCCAGGACATAAAGTATTTATTTTGTTGCTCACAGGATTTAAAATCATGATGTTGCGCCGCTAGTGTCATGTCATCTGCATAGCAGAATTTCCTTCCTGTTGTTTCGGGAAGGTCGTTAATGTATAAGCTAAAAAGCAACGGCGGCGCCAGGACAGATCCCTGGGGTAAACCGTTATTTAGAGTAACTGTTCGGCTCTTTTTGCTATCTAGGTGCTCAGGATCTCGTTTATAAGCACATTTAGACCATAGCAGGGTATTGCTTTTAGCAGCTTATAAAGCAGTACATGCGTCCAAACCGTGTCAAAGGCAGCTGTTAGATCTATAAATGCCACTGCAGTCTTCCGGTTTTTTCATATCCGTATTCTATATGTGAAGTTAGGGCCATCACCTGATCGCAGCAGCTGCGAGTTGGACGAAAGTCGGCTTGCTCAATTGGAAGAATTTCCTGGAATAGGGCAATTGTATATGAGCCTATCCAGTAACTTTAATCATATACTAAGGAGGGCAATTGGGCGATAGTGATCTGGTCTATCTGGAATCTTGCCTGGTTTAACTACAGCTGTGATCTTAGATTTTTTGAAAGCTCGCGGTAAGTGTCCTGTAGAAATATTGTTATTATAAAAACTAAGCAGCCATTGAACAGTTCTCTTTCCGCAATACTTAATAAATTCAGGATAAATTGCGTCCAGTATCGCCGCTTTCCCTGTTTTTAAGGATGATATTGCCGCAGATAGCTCTGTCTCAGTGAATGGTGGCACCCTGTGAGATTCAACAGCAGTAAGACGTGTTTTGTGGCTCAGGTTTTCTGATGTTTCTTGCTAAATCTTTATTTAAGGAGGTCTCTAGATACGTTGACGGTGCGATTAGCTATGGAGTTAAGGGAGACTACATTAGTTGTCGAAGAATGGGTATGTGAGCTGGACCCTAGTCGCCTCAGTAAGGACCAAGCTTTGCTGCCAGATTTTTTGAAGTCAATATATTCTACTGTTTCTCGCCATTTATCTCTTCTTGCGCCGTACAGTGACTGAATGAGCTCTTCTGCCATCTTCGTATCTCCATTTGTTTCAAACTCAGCGTATAATCTATCGCGTTCTGCATTCCATCCCGAAATGTATTCGTTTCTGTAGCCTGGTATAGATCGTCAGGCAGCTGCAATAAGAGCTCTTGTAAAACGGTCATAATTATCAACAGTGATTGGAATCTGTTTAACGTATTCGTCGGTATATTTTGAGAAGCTTGGTATAGATCTTCCGGCAGCTGCAATAAGAGCTCTTGTAAAACTGTCATTATTATCAACAGTATTCGTCGGTATATTTTGAGAAGCTTGCCCAATCTGCCTATTTAAAGTTCCATCTGTTCCTTGGCATAGACTTTACCAAGGTAATCTGGATTCCGATGCTTATATATACTGGCCTGTGTTAGCTGCGCGGAAAACTAGATAAAACTTTTCTGATAATTAGATCAGTACTACCTTTTTCGTTCCTCTTTGCAAAACAGAGATCTGGGTTATATCCGCGATTCCACCTGGCAGAATGAAAGGTAGATTTATCTTTGGAGTCGCGGATTAGTTCTAGGTCCCCGGTATCAGCCCACTGTAGTAATTCTAAACTATTGACCCGTCAATAGGGAACGTGAGCTGATACTAGACCGAACACGAGACAGCTCAGATTTAGGCGAAAACAAATTTGGACATAAAAAATTGTAACCCCTAGGGGGAGGCTCCGCGAGAAAAAAAAACACGATTTAACGTCGAAAGTTGGTGTGGTAGGTCGGAAGGGGACCGTTTAAACGTTAAAAAAAATTGGAACCTAGGTGCCCGTATTTAGCGGGCGAGGTGTTCCCGTAGAGATAGATAGATAAAACTTGGGTCAGGAGGGTTTTTGACGACTCCGAGTTCGAATCTGACCTCGGCGAGAACCTACCTCCGATAGGTTCCGCGGTAGGAGCAGGACTACGTCAAAAAATAATTTTTTCGATTTTCGATCCGCGGCTCCCATTTCGAGTACGCTCGCCCCATGGGTTCCAAAACTGGAAAATAGTGGTTTTCGACCCCTAGATATTATTTTGAAGAAAAACGCTTTCATAGGTCTTTTTATATTTAGGAGACGCTTTTTTTGTATTTGGAGCCTACCAGAAATTCGGCTCCTACCGGCTTTTTTTGACCTAAATTTCGAGCTAGCAAGTTCATATTCGGCAGGGGGATGGAGGGTATCGGTCCGAACCCCCACCTAAAATTTTAAGTGGCTAAGTCTTCTAGGGGCTCCTAAATAGGTGACCTGCAGGGTTCAAATTCGGGTTGGGGGAGGTTTTGACGACGCCCAGTTCGATTCCAACCTCGGCGGGAACCTATCGCTGATAGGTTCCGCGGTAGGAGCCGAAAATATTCGAATTTTTTTTGTATTGAAATTTTTTTTATTTGAAGCTTTTCTTCGTCCCTTGAAATATAATCCCAGATCGGCCCCTAAATCGGTGGAAACTATTCGGCGAATAGACGTCCGCGCGGTTTTTAAGGAGATGACCTGCAACCTATCTGGAATTAAATCGGGAATGCCGTGGCTCGCTTTTAAGGGGGGTTTTAGGGGTCTTTTGGGGGGCCCTATGTAAATCGCGCGTTTTTTCGCGATTTATGGCTAAACGGGAGCTCGGCTCGAAATTCTGACGAAATTAGGCCCTGCCAGCAGGGCTTAGTCGGATAGGTTATCGGGTATCCTCACCCCCCCACCCCCACGTCCCCCGTTTTTCGGAATTTTATCGAGAAGTGGGGGAAATCGCGAGAAACACGTTTTTTAACGGATTGCGGCAGAAAAAACATTCATTTTGTCCCATAAGAGCCGGAACCTATCTGGAACCTATCGGTGGAACCTATCGACTTTTTTTTCCGATCGACTTGAAATTCGGTAGGTAGAGGACCTCAGGGCCGACAAAAAAGGTTCTTTACTGACATGTAAATGGACCCGTTTAATTGTTTTCGTCATAAAAACGGATATTTTTTTAGTCAAATTTTTTTTCGGAAAAATTCACATGTATACAACAAATTAGAGATTAAGAGCGAGTTAAAAAAATTAAATTCGGGAACGGTCGTAGCTCGAAAACTACGAGTGATACGAAAAAACTACATACCACTAAAAATGTGTATTTTGACGGTCTTTAGCCCGTATGTGGGTCGTCGAACTTAAAAAATATATATATTGCATTTTTTTCCAAAGAACAGGACTTTTTTCAATATTATTTTTTTTATCACCCTGTATATGGGTTTGGAAATTTTATTTTTACGTTAATGACATGTAAATGGACCCCTTCAATCGTTCCGTCATAAAAACGGATATTTTTTTGCCAAAATTTTTTTCGGAAAAATTCACGGGTACCTTAGAAAATTCGAAATTAAATCGGCTATAATTTGAAAATGATAAGAGTTAGAGGGAAACTTTAAATAGGAAAAAGATGAGCCTCGTCAGGTACTATAATGTGCCGTATCCAGTTTGATCGCACGACGTTTCGTTTTTCTTTTTAAATCGGCCAAACGTGATTTTTATATTTTTCTCATTTTTACGAAAACGGAAAGGGATATCTGAAATTTGTTTGCGCCAAGGTCTCAAGGTCTATCGAAAAGTTCCTATAAAATTTTTCGATAGGAGTTCAAATAAGGTAGGTATTCGATAAAATGAAAATTTGGCTCAAAATCTAGCAATTTTCTTCACATTTCGGCACGATATAGAGAATTGGGGGGATGATCTTTTTATTTCGAGTATCATATGGGGGGTTTTTGGGTGCGCTGAGTTCGATTTTCGCATCGAGAAAGATGTATGATTTTCCTGTATTGAAATATTTTCATAAAAGTTGAATTTTCATAAAAAATAACTTTTTTACCACCCTGTATATGATTTGAAAAAGAGAAAGGGAGAGTGAGTGAGTGAGTAAGCGAGAGAAAGAGAGAGAGAGAAAGAGAGAGACCGTTGTGAGACATATTAGAGGGGTATTTGGGGGCGCGGTGTTACGTCTAAAGTAGTATTGATATATAGCGACTCGAACGTTTCGAAGAATAGTAGAACGTAACCGATTACAGAAGACACCGCTACTGTAATCGGTGTCCAACGCTGACACAGATATGTTGCGGAGCCGCAGGTGTCATGGTATATTACCCCAGCAACGTTATATCCCTTAATGTGTCGCCTGCTGCAGAAGTGGTCTTCATTTCCAGAATGTGTTTCTTGAACGGCTATTAGGTCTATATTATGAGATTTTCCTAGTCTTGCCAGGTCTTCACATTTAGACCTGCTCGTACCTTCTATGTTCAGTTGTAGAACATGCACTGATGGTCCGATATTCCTTGTCGAGTGGCGCTCAAAAGAGCCATTTTAGTTTTTTTTGTGAGTCATTATGAATATTCTGCCAGTACTCCTAGTCGAGACATGTAGATATCTACACAGATCGGCTCCATAAAGCCTCATCTTACGATTTAGACTCACCGAATGTTAGTTGTCTGTAAGGTTTATGGAAATATACTTTTCTTTCCTATCATTGCCTACATATATATTTTAAAAATATATCTTACCGATGTTGGTTCCGTATTGATAGGTATTCAAAGGATTTTATTATTGGTTAATGTTGTGAATTCTTCAGTATATTTGATTTTATTTAGATATATATTTTTTTCATATTAACTTTCATATCCGTTTTTGATAAATAATTCATTGTAGTGCATGGCATGAACTGCCTGTTCATAGTCGCAGTACGTGGTTAAGCGGTAATTTTAACAGTTAAATTCAGTTTTGATTACCTCCTCATGATGGTTAGTGAAATGCGCGAGTAGCGTAAAAATTATGTTTCCGTATTGCCGACAGAATTATTGTAGTTAACTGAGGAAATATCAAAAATGTTAATGCTGGTATTGTTAGAAGGTGGAAAATTTTCTAGTTCTCCTTATACGAGGTATAATTTATTTATTTGTTATAAGTCAAAATTACCATATATAAAGCCTTCCCATATTGCGTCAAAAGTTTACCCTAATTTGTCGTCGACAGACACTGAAGAGAATAGACAGAAATAGTCGAAATATTCTAAGATTGCCGAAAACTTAGCAACTTCCAGTAACAATGTAACATACTTATTGAATGTTCCTTAGACACGGTCTGTACACACGCTTTGACTTGATAAAACCGGCAATATGCGTAGGAGCAACCAAACTATGCTTCAAGACATTTATGTGGTTTCTAGTTCCTGCAGTTACATGCACTTACTCGGAAGTTAGTGGAAGGTTGAAATAACTTTATACGGAAAATTGATTTCTTGGCGTGTTTGATAAGACTCTGCATCGTCTATGAGATTGTGTGGTAAGTAACCGAGTGCAATATCAGGACCTATGCAACCCTGAATTAGAGCGATTAAGCTTATAGGCAACTTTGAATATTTACTGATAACATATTATATTGATGTAAGTTTACTGTATTAAAACTGTTTTGATCATGAAGAATATGAAGTATCTGCCTTAAATTTAAAATATTTCAAGTATTATCTGTGGGGTGAAATATAAATTTCTTAATGATTTTTATAGGCTTAAGCTATATTTCAGGAAAATTTCCTCTAATGAGATATTAGTCAAAATATTTTCCTCTTTCTTAACCCTTAACTTGTGAGTTCCTGATTATAGGACCTCAGTGGTGAAGTGGGGTCAATATGACTCCATTTTTAATTTTAAAATCTTGCTACCCAGTAAATCTCAAAAATACTAAACTAGTAATCATTCATTATTTATTAATAGATTTAGCAATTCAAAATTAAAATTCTAAAATTACATGCATATTGTATCATATATATTATATATTTAATATCAAAAGAACATAAATCTGTAATTTTCGTGCTTACAAATTACTAAAATCCTATAAGAATATTAGCTTAAACGAAATAAAATTATACTACAGGCAGTGGCGTGCACACAATGAAAGCACAAATGCATTGCCTACCCTGATGTTTTGACATTTTTTATATTTTCCCATTTAATTTTAATCCCGATAATATAA
>JAEQML010065665.1:0-20718 GCA_016904865.1 Pissodes strobi
GATTCTCATCTATGATCAAGAAACTTTATTAAAACAGGCCTGTAGCTTTCCATACATAATAAGTAACCCTTTCTGCAGATTGGAATGATTTTTATCAGTTTCAGCACTCTAGGAAGTTTTGATTTCTTTCTACTTTCTATCATAATAAAATTATAGATACAATGACAAAAAGGCATATCCGAAAATATTTCATAGTAAAAACTAGATAACTACCTAAAATATATGTTAATATTTGTTCAAAAATATGACATGACATTCTTAAGCTTTATTTAGTTCCCTCCTCGGCTGTTGACCCTTGAAAATAATTTGAGGAATGCAGAGAGGAATTTAGCATTTAGCTGTGACGCCGTATGTAACTTATAAAAATTGGAAATAATTAAAAAACTATGAGAATTCGAATTAACACAATACATCTAATTGTAAAATGCTCGCTTCATTTGCAAAAACCTTGGTTTTTCGCAATATCCATATTATAATATTTTATTTTATTTGTGATAACTCAGTACCCTAGCTCTAGGCTGGGGGATGAAATTCTGCGACAGAAACAAATTCATGGAAATTTCTTATAACAATTTAATATAGTCTTGATATGATATGACATGTTGTTCGGATTGAACAGTGATACAAATTAAAAAACTGCACCATTTTAAATGCATACAAAATTTCGCTCTTAGGCCTCATCAGCGTTGAAATGCCAGACGCAATTGAAGCTTGCATTCTGATGTGGGTGGAATTTCCGAAAGTTGTAATATTCTTTAAATGTACTCTTTCCAATATCTGTTAATACACTTTTTTATGTGTGTGCCCCAGGCTACACTTGGTGCAATTCACGACACTTTTAGACAAAGCAGTAGTCCTGTAGAATTACAATATCTACTACTTTTCTGGCTCTCCGGCCGAGAATTGAACCCGGTTCTCCCGCGTGACAGGCGGGGCTAGTGGCCACTATATACTACCGGAGAGTAGTATAAGATGATACTAAATGACAAGTTTGTCGGTTAATTCTGAGGTTCATTCCCAAACGGTTACAGAGTAGTATCAAATTGTATTACCTCTGCCTCGCCAAGTTCAGTATTTCCCTCAAAAGAATAGAACGATAAGACAATTACTAGATATTTGTTTCATTGATTATTTCCTAAGAACAAACTGCCCGACATGAATCACCAACTAAACTAGATATAACCTATAGTATATCTAACTGGCATAAAAACCTCCAGTTGAATTGGGGGCTATACACAAGACTGAACGATAAGTATTATCTATCAGGTTAACTGCACCAACATGAACCACCAACTAAACTAGATAGTTATATGACGTGGATCAATGCGTGGAAGAAACTTATTATTAGTTAGAATTCAATTGTATCCCCTATAATGTCGCCCCCCTTTAACTTTTTTATTTTAAGTATCCCAAAAAAATTAAAAGTATGGTTATGTAAGTACTGAAAATACTTTTTTTCTGCGTATAAAAAATATTGGAAAAATGATAAGTATACAGGGGAAAACAAATAGTTTATGCTTTTTTCAATGGATCACCCTATATATGAATTTATTTTTTGATTCTTCGTAAAATTCTAAGCATATTTTATGTATGATGTTATACCTCTAGAGTTAGTAGTTTCACAGCTATAAACGGGTGAAAATCGATACTTTGGCTAGTTTTCTCCTTGGTAGCAAGAAGACCATTAAAAATGGAATAAAATGAATTTCACATTCCTATCTTAATTTTCCAAGAGCTATCTGATGGTACATACCGAGGTTTTACAACCCATGGTACCGCCTGCCAGTTAGTACCATCATATAGCTCTTGAAAATTTAAGATAGGAATGTGAAATTCATTTTACTCCATCTCTAATGATCTTCTTGCTACCAAGGTGAAAAGTAGCCAAAGTACCGATTTTCAACTGTTTATAGCTGTGAAACTACTAACTCCAGGGGTATAACATCATACATAAAATATACTTAGAATTTTACGAGGAATCGAAAAATAAATTCATATATAGTCCATTGAAAAAAATCACTTTGTTTTTCCCTGTATACTGATCGTTTTTCCAATGTTTTTTATACGCAGAAAAAAAGTATTTTTCAGTACCTACATAACGATACTTTTAATTTTTTCGGGATACATAAAACAAAAAAGTTAAAGGGGCGACATTATAGGGGATCACCCTGTACAGGTTGGCTCGAATTCGAGTCTATGTATGGGGATGTCGAAAACCGTAAAAGATACAGTGTCGGTCAAATTAGGGCAAAATTGCGCATTTGGGTGCCTAACAATATGCCGTTTAGAAAGTTTAAAAATCCCATTGTTTCCGGATATATCCGGAAAAAACCGAAATATTGAAAAATCGTTGATTTTTTTCCTGGGCTTATTGAAAAACGGATTTCAAATTGACTTGCACTTTTGCGATGTCACTTTTTGCTCTATCCAATGGTGGTATGCAGTTTGGAATCCGACGTTTCGTGTTCAATGGGTAATCATCAACTTTCTTTTTGAAGTGAAACTTCAAGCGATGGTAAAGTAAGAAAACATGAAACGCTTATCAAAGTTAAAACGGTTATCAAAGTGAAACGCCCCTAATTAAGCATGTTTTAGTACAACTAGAGGGTTGAAATTGGTTGAAATGAGGATCCTGGACGAAAACTGGACCCCGTACCCCCTCCCGTTCGGCCAGGAGAAGAGAGAATAAAAACTAAAATAATTAATTTCGGGAGAAAGGGAAGAGCTACGGGGTCGAAATTTTTTATGATAGGTGCGCCTCATGGGTGGCTACCTTTGGCCATAGGGGAGCTCTAATTTAAGGGGGGATTTTAAGAAATAAACCGTTCTTTGGCGATTCTCTGCAACGATGCCTCGGATCGAAAATCTGACAAGCGATGACCCCATTTCATGAGGTCGTCAGTAGGGGGGGGGGGGGGGAGATTATACCCGCCACCCCCCACCTCGCCGGATACCCAATATTTTTTGAAAAAATGGAAAAAAAATTAAAAAACGTAAAAAATTGTTTGGAAAGTTATTAATACTTTTATATAAAACGAGATAAGAAAAAAAAATTATTAAAAAGAAAACAAAAGATTGTTCGGAAAGTTAATAATAGTATTATAAAACCAAATAAGAATAAAATATATAAAAAAGAAGAAATTGTTTGGAAAGAAACGAAATAAAGAAAAAAATAACAATAAAAAGAGAGAAACGCGGTTTTCGGCAAAAAAAGTTGAAAAAAAGAGGAAGAAAAAAAAAGTGTTGAAACCGGAGGCATAGTTGAGAAAAAAATAAAAACTGAATTATCTGAAATATCTTTTTCAGAAGTTTCACTTCATTGTGTGCTTATAAGGGTGAGGCACATATATTTTTTTAAATACGAACTCCCATTTTTGTCATCGTTTTTCAGATTATATTGACTTTAATAATATGATTGTGTTTTTATTTTTTTATTCTTTTTTCTAATTGTAATTTAATTTTTTTTTAATTATTTTGATTAGCTTCAGTTACTTTTAAAATTTTTATATTTATAAAAATATTTTATGATTTTTGTGTTATTTTTAATAAAAATAAAAATTTGTAAAATTAAATAAACAAGTTCGTTTATTTTTTTGACAAGGATATGATCCTAAACTATTACGCTAAGTTACTCAGTGTAAAGATAAAATATTTTCAACTTTTATCCAACGAAAAAAAATTAGCAAACAACATCAAAAATTCATAATAATACTACGTGATACTATCCTTAGATGGAAAAACACTTATCGAAATTCTGATTATAAGTTTAAAAAAATAATAAAAATTTATAAATTTGCAACAGGAATCCTCGCTATGAATACGCGAAGGCGCGTGAAATACTGAATTAAAATGCATGATAAATGAACGTACTACACGATATCATGTTTATTGAGCTCCAGGATGGAACTTTAAAAGCATAATAATTTAAAGTTGTTTTAATATTTTGCAATATTGATATGAATAATTACTCTTCCCAATATAATGGGAATCTTATAAATACAGGGTGCTACAAATTCTAGTGCATGCATGTGGATCTCGGGAAGCGTAAGAGATACGAGGTCGGTTAAATTAAGGCGCAATTTAATGTCCAACAAAATGCCGTTTTTAAATTCGAAAAATTCTTAATTCTTCCGGAGATATCCGGAAAAATACGAAATTTTCCAAAATGGTTTTTATTTTTTTCTGACGTTATTTGAAAAAAAATATTTTAAAATAAATAACACTTTTTCATTGCCACTTTTTCCCCTCTACAAGGATGCATCGTTAAATTTAAAATCCGACGTTTTGTCTTCTAGCAACCATCATCAACTTAATTTTTTTAAATACGGTCCTGGATATTTGTTTTTATTTTTCGTTGCTTCTTAGTCTCCGTAAGGCAATGACGTATCGCAAACATAAGAAAGATTCATAATTTTATGAAATATTCGCCCTAAAATGTATGAATCACTCATTTCTGTCGAACACATTATTTTATTTATAAATCCGTCCTTTTCAACGCATTGAAAAATGATTAAATTGAAAACTTTTATACTTTTATGTCGAAATTAAAGTATGGGTAAATTTGGGCTAGATAAACAATTTATAAAATTTTTGAATTTTCCTTGGCCAACGTTTTGAAAAATGTATCCCCAAAGCCTTAGATTTTCCGAAACGTTTGCCAAGGGAGTCTTAGTTTTTCTCGTTTCTTAACCCACCCCCATAAAAAGCCAACGTAAAAATTATTAGAATTGCAAGGAATACCTAAGAATAGGAAAAAGGTAGGAAATTGGGTTTTATTTAAAATCTAAAATCTCACAAATGTTAAAGAACTAGGTAAATAAAACTTTAATAACAAAACTAAATTTAACTCATAAGCAAAACGCTAAAGTATAACTTCAGTGTTTTCGCGAAATGTAAATTTAACATTAACATAACCCCATGTATGGTATGGACCCATAATACCGTCAAAAACCAAATTCAAAAATATGATATTATTGTTTATCTAGCCTAAATTTACCCATACTTTCATTTCAACATGCGTCATTGCCTTAGGGAGGGTAATACGCAACGAAAAACAAAAAAAAAATCTAGGACCGTATTTAAAAAAATTAAGTTGATGATGGTTGCTAGAAGACGAAACGTCGGATTTTAAATTTAACAATGCCTTCTTGTAGAGGCGTTAAAAAAGTGTTATTTATTTTTAAATATTTTTTCAAATAACGCCAGAAAAAAATAAAAACGATTTTGGAAAATTTCGTTTTTTTTCGGATATCTCCGGAAGTGTTCAGAATTTTTCAAATTTCAAAACGGCATCTTATTGGACATCAAGTTGCGCAACTTTGCCTTAATTTAACCGACCTTGTATCTCTTACGGTTTCTGAGATCCCCATGCATGCACTCGAATTTGTAGCACCCTGTATACCTTTACATGAAGTAATCCAAAATGTTATATAATAATAATAATAGCTATGAATGAATTACTGAATAACAATTTGTTGAAATGTAGATATTCGCACTAGGGCAGGAAATTCAGTAATAATATCTTGCGTTACAGATAAAATCGTATCCAATAAAAAATTAAGACAATAATATTATTATGATCATCATTAAGAAGGGCCTAGTAATATCATAAACTTACCCAGTCTGATGCATAAAATTTCCATTTCTGCTTCATTTATTTGTCAATGAAACTAACTGAACAACACAACACAAAAAATAAAATAAAATATTTTTATAGAATATACGAAATTCAAAAGTAACTTAAACGTTTCAAAATTACCCCAAAGCAAAATAAATAATTGAAAAAATAAATAAAAATAAAAATTAAAAAAAGAACACAAAAAAACTTAAAAACACATATTCATATTAAAACGCCAATGTCATCTGAAAAACGATAAAAAAATTAAAGTTCGCATAAAAAGAAAGTTGACGATGACCCCTTGAAGATCAAACGTCGGATTCAAAAATGGATACCATCATTGGATAGAGCGAAAAAGTGGCAATGCAAAAGTGCAATTCAATTTCAAATCCGTTTTTAAATAAGCTCAGGAAAAAATTTAACAATTTTTCAAAATTTCGTTTTCTTTTTTCGTATATCTTCGGAAACGGGAATTTTACTTTCCAAACGGTATATTGTTAAGCATCTAAATGTGCAATTTGCCCTGTATTGTATAAAAATTAAATAACAAGTGATTATTTTTATTTTGATTATTTCAAAGGTTTGGTTTCATCATTTTTAGAAATGTTTACATATATTGAAATATTTAGAGCAAAAATATTCTCATACAGTAAATTAGCCTGGGATTAATTTAGTGAATCTAAGCAGTAACCGTTTATTATTTTTAGGTAATCGCATACTTTACTCTGTATTTATGGTTAGTGCCCTTTGCATTGTTTGTGTCCTTATCAGCTAATGACAATGTGTTACCTACAACCGCCGACCACTCAGGTATGGTATGATAATCATTTAATATTTTATTTCCTAAATGTATAGATTATAATCGGTAAAGTAAGAAACGACTAAGAAGAAGCCACCGCGTCATCCGAAAACCGTGTTCTCTCACTTGAGAATACTGCTGTTCAGTAATTGCGGACTTAGTCAGGTATGACGCTCGTGGTTCTTTCTTAGTTCATTTAGACTTTACTTATCCAACCTTTTCATCCATATATCATATTTACCTTTTATTTAATTTAGTGCCGTGATATTTTATATTTAAAAACACATGCATACATGTATTTAAAACTATACCCTGTACCTTATTTATTCAGTTTATAAGAAATCTAAACTAGATAAGTTTAATTAACAAAAATTTTAGAAAGAATAAATAATTAGACGTTTTATTTTATTTCTTCATAAAAATAAATTTATAAGGTTAACTGATGACAATTGAATGACAAAGGAATCGAACTATGTTGGGGTTTGGAACCTTCGGCAACATGCACTAAAACGGAGTTTTATCCACAATACCGAAACAGAATTATTGTATGTAAACTTTTTTAATCATCTCCTGATGATGCTAAACATGGTTAGCGAAACGCGCGTCGAGTGCAATAATTCTGTTTCGGTATTGTGGATAAAACTCCGTTTTAGTAAAGGAATTGAACGTGAATACAATTGGATGAGAACAGAATTAAACGCGATTGGATGTTGAGACAATTGGATGCAAAGAAGATAGTAAGCGATGGCATATAAAATAGCGATTATGAAATAACGCAAAATAATGAAAACTGACCAAATCTAATCAAAATGAAATAGCAAGGAAGATCACGTACATGCCATTCAAGAAGAGACAGTGAAACCTGCCAGTAAAAATATGTTTAAGAACTGGCTTCACAATAACCTTCAGTCCATCGCATCAGTGGGATATTAGTACACTACATGACCTAACAGTGATACTGCTTGTGCATATGGATCTTCAATGGTAAAAAGTTTGTATATGTCAGCTGTGATAATGTGAATCTGTAAAAAAACTAACTGCTAGATTAAGTTGATCGTTGTGATGAATAACTGTGATGATAAAATAAAGTGAAAGAGTGAGTTGTAAAAAGTTAGAAAACTGTGAACTCAGTGCTAATGAATGGATGCAATAGACTCATCGGATTCTCCGCTTACTATTGCTAGCCACAACAATAATATTAATAATAATAACAGTAATTTAATTTGTATTTACTAAAAGTAAACAAAACCGTATCAGGACAGTTTATCGCCAACCGTGGTAAGTTCATCGCATACAATTCACCGCCGACAATTCACCACGACCACAGTTCACCGTCGTAGTTAACTGATGTTTAAAAAAAAAGCGTGTGCACTATGTGCCGTATGTGCGCATATCAGAAGTGAAACTTCTTAAACTTAAACGCCCTAGCCTCGGATTTGGCACTCAATTTAAAGTTTCGCGTATGTGTTGACAATGTAATAGAGCAAATCCCATATTTTTATCTTGTAAACTAACAAAGATAGCCCAATAACAATATTCTCATATTTTTCTTCCGCCAGGCCGTGTCGCTCATCGTCTGTCGCCCGCCGTGTTCGCGACCTTCAAATTTTACTCCCGGCGCGCGTTAAGAAGTTTCACTTCAAAATTACTTTATGTTTAAAGAGAACTTTCAAAATACTCTATTATTATACTTACTTATTATAATTACTTATGCCGAGAGCCTTTTTAAGAGCAGCTCCAAGAGAATGCGGACTCTGCAGTTGAGTCACCTTCCAATTTTGATGTAGTGTAGATTAATTGTTGTTTGTCTGGTTGAGTTCTTATTAAACAAGATAATAAAGAAAAGTGTCACCAATGTTTGGGTTAGTGTTGCATCATCAAGAAGCATTCGGTAGCGCGGAATTTATTTTCTCCGACTTGGACAACTGTATATACTTTGTTTATCATAATGGCCATAAAGAAAACCGCAAAGAAAAATATTGCCAACTCTATACTCTATTTCGAAATGGTGCGGAGTAATAAAACCTACTTATAAATGCAAAACGCTAACAGAGTGGTCAAATAAATTTTTGTGATATCAAAATATTTAGCCACAGCTGTTATAGTCTGCTGTATTATATTTTAACCATTCCACCCTGTTTTGTATGGCAACCCCGCTGCAAACAATAGGCTTTATTAGCAAAGGGGCCATTTTCTACCTGCAGTAGCGTACGTTTGGGTATTTAATTTAAAATACCTGTTTTACCTAAGTACTTTTATTTATTCACTTATTTATGTATATTCAAAAACAGTTAGTATTACTGTAACATTTTATCACATATAATATTTATATAATAAGGTATAAGAATTGCGATTTTGTGTAAACAGTTATGTAGAGAACTATGGTAATATCATTTTCGTCGTCAGAAAAATCCGTCGAATCTTCGTCATGTTCCAAGGATATAATTAAAGGCTCTACAATTAGGTCAATTAAATGGTCTTGTTTCCACATTTTTTCTTCTTCTTTTATAACATGCTCAATACACTTACGCCATTTTTCAGAATCGACATTTTTTAAAGATTCCTCAAAGATAATTTTAACATCTTTCATTTTAAACGTCGTGTTTCTCCTTGCTACATAACTTTTTACTTGGGCCCAAACAAGTTCAATGGGATTTAATTCGCAATGATACGGAGGCAGACGAAGAATAGTAATATTTCGTTTCTGTGCAATTTTGTCAACTACATACTCGGTGAAACGAGCTTTATTTGAGGACACTATGGACAACAGTTCCTTTTTCACCATACTTTCATCAAATGGTATGTTATTCTGTCTAAACCACTGAATAATATCCGCTTTTCTCCATGAATTAGTTGGTATTCTGTCAACTTTTCTGGGATGATAACTCGCATTGTCCATCACTATCACAGAATTAGGTAGAATGAGATCTAACATTTGTTCAAAATATTCTTCGAACACATCGCCATTCATGTCTTCATGGTAATCGCCAGAATGATTTGACTCAAACATTAACAAACCGCCCTCAACAAAACCATCAACACTTGCAAGGTGTGTAATAATCAGTCGCTTTCCTTTCCCAGATGGTGGTTTTAGTCCGGTGGACCAGCCTTCTAAGAATGCTTGACGAAAACTTGAAATATTTTTGTCTTGCCAAATCTTCCCAACCGTATATCCTTCATTAAGCCATGTTTCGTCCAGATAATAAATCTTTCTATTCTCACTTCGAAACTGCTTTATCTGTCTTAAGTAATGTCTCCTAGAGCAAATAACATCTTTTTCGATTAGGAGCGATTGTCTGCTTTGTTTTTCCCAGCTGAAATTCATTTGTTTTAAAGTTGTCCACAATTTCTTCCTGCTTATCGTTGGAGACATATTTTGGTCTTGCTTCAAGGCTCCTAAAATTTTGTCGATGGTTGGTATTTCCTTATTAAAATAAAAGGAATGTACTGTTCTTCTAATTATAAGTTTGTAGTCTTCATCGATAGGCACCGTCTTTCTTCCTGAAGATGGTATAGGTGGTTTTACAGCTCCACTTTTTCGTTCACACCTTAATTTATATATCGACGTTTTTGAAACACCCCTCATTTGCGAACACATTTCCACCACAGTATCAACGCTATACAGATGATTTTGATGTTTGAGGGCGTCATATACATTAAGA
Organism: Pissodes strobi; assembly: GCA_016904865.1. NCBI lineage: Eukaryota > Metazoa > Arthropoda > Insecta > Coleoptera > Curculionidae > Pissodes > Pissodes strobi. Next base: position 10,079 of record JAEQML010065665.1, read on the forward strand.
ATAATATTCTTTTCGTTAACAGAAAATGGACGTTTGCTCGCTCGTTTCACTGGAGAGAAAACTGAATTAGCCATTTTAATTGAAACTATGAAATGAAACAAACACACTGTGTCTTCTTCGGAAGAACAAATATAACTGAAAAATTACAATTACTTAAACTTTAGGGTATGCATACAAAAAATCGTCAAATTTGAATGTTTACAATAGTAATAAAAAAACCTAAGTGTGATAAATATAATGCTGGGAAAGTCCGAGTATTAGGACAGCTAAACGTTTAAAATATGTACGTATATGTACGTAATTATGTACGCCTATGTATCAGCCATCAGAAAATGATTTATTACTTCGCATCATTTCTAAATAGAGTATAGGGTATTTTTCGTTTGCTTGGGCTGATTTTGGTTAGTTTAGTGAAAAAGCTCGCATCTTTTTATCTAGAATTTGTCCATTATGGTTTTACAATTTTCACCTATTTCGAATAATTCGAACTCAGTACAACTTGTGATAGCGGTGAAATAGTGAGCGGTAAATTGTGAGTTGTAGGGCTGTGACATGTGGTTGCACGGAATTATTCGACCGTTAATTTTTCGTTATGTGAATATTCCTGGATTCAACAAAACTAACCAAACTTTTTCAACTCTAGCCAGGTATTAAAAATGTATAATAAAAAGCCTAGTCGCCTACATTTTTACCAACCGTTAACGACTAAAACTCCCTAAATCAAACAAAATTTAACCAAATCTAATCAAAACTAGTGGAAACAAACCAAATAAAATTAATACTTATAAAAATGATTTCAAAAACAATTCATGCGTTTTGTCCTTATATATACCGGGTGTTAACGAAATCGTTTAACAAGGCACCATTCAAATGTTTTTTTAAGGAGAAATTTGAAATTTTGGGTTGATAATATGGTTTATGAAAACTCAGATTTTCCACTAAAAAACAAATGAATATCACTTCCGGTTTGACCGGAAGTGAGCATGAGGTAAGAATTTCAAATACAACCCTGTATATATTTTTACATATTTGAATAGAGCTTGAAATTTCCTTTTCAACGATGTAAGTATCACAAGTTGTCATTTTTTCAAAATGGCGGCGTAGAGGGCATTTATTCCAAATTCAATATGGCGGCATTATGACATCACCAATGGATTTTTTGTCGAACTGCCCGTTTATATAGGAGACAAGATAGGTTTTCTTGCAGATTTTTCTCACTGTTGGAAATTCTAGATAATTGTTATAAAATTGAAGCATTTTTAGTTTTTCCTTAAAATGGCAAAATGTATGTAAATTTTTCTCGAAATTTTGAATAGAATCCTATACATATTTTAAACATTTAGATAGAGCTCGAAGTTCCCTTTTCAACGATGTATCACAAGTGGCCATTGTTTTTAAAGATGGCGTTGTAGAGGGCACAATTCAATATGGTGGCGCGACGCAGTGTTTGAACATTACCCAAGATCATACTGCCCGCTAATATGAGAGACATAATGTATAATTTCTTGCAGATTTTTCGTACAGTTGGCAGTTGGTTGAAGCAATTATTAATCGTTGCTTAAAATATCATAATGTAGGCAGCTTGTGATTTTTTTCGACATTTTGAATACTGTGCTTCTTAAATATTACAAATAAAGTATGTTTGTTGGTCTGTAGAAAAATGTCCAATTAAAGGCATACAGCCTCACATAAAAAAACAATGGACAAACTTCGAGAAGTACACCAACATTATGAATTATAATTCAAAAAGTAGTATTTTAGTATACTCACCTAGGCATGGTGATTATATTTTTGATTTTCAGGGTAAATTCATATTGTTTTTGACAGTATTCTCTTTTGCTTTCTTCACTTCGTAACTCCAGAAATAAGCAGGGGTCATTCATTTTTACTGGTTTACCCTACATGGTTTCAAAGTGTTAAAATTTCATGCTATGTGTATTATTTTTTTTCAGTAAAATCATTTTAGTAGTTAACTGCCAAAAAGCATTATGATTTATTCAAGAGATCACCAAATCGATATGGTACTTATTTATGGCGAATGTCAAACAAATTCTATGCTGTACCAGGAGCGGTTTCCAGACCGTGATGCTCCGTCATACGGTTATTATCCTTGGCTCGTGGAGCATCTAAAAAATGAAAATAATTGTCATGTTGATGGTGATAATAGAGGTTTCATAGTAAGCGAAGAAGTTGAACTAAATGTCCTAGCGTACGTGGAAGTTGACCGTACTGCCTCCACTCGAGATAGGTGAGCAGTGCCAAATTTCCCTTTTTTTATGGCAGTGGCACACACACTAAAGGGAGATCCTATGGCGCTCGACGAGCGGTGTGTGTGCGAAGATGTTGATTGACGCGGTTCTTGAATAGTTGTAGGTTGTAATTAGTGGGAAACAGATGTCCTGGGAGTGAGTTCCACAGTGATGCAGTGCGCCAGACAAAGGAGTTCTTGTAAAGCGATATTCTAGGTGTTTCCAGTTGTACGACGAACCGGTGCGCTCTTGCCGTCTGTCGTGACCGTCTGACAGGAGTTGCCAGGGGCGGGATGAGGCGGGCCAAATCCTGGGAACATCTGTCGTGAAAGTATCTGTAAAACAGAGACATCTCGGCCACATGTCTGCGGTGTTCCAGACTATACAGATTCCGGGTTAACTCAGGGTCGCCGACGAGACGCACAGCTCTCTTCTGAATGGAATCCAGGGTGTGCTTTGGTGCGGCACCCCAGATATGTGAGCAATATTCTAAGCACGGTCTTATTTGCGCTTTGTAGAGCGCAAAAAAGTGCAAAAAAGATTTTAAAGAAACACGGGTTTAAATCATTTAAATTCAAAGTTCACCACCATTTATTTGAAAACGATTATCCAAGAAGGCTTAACTATTGTAACTGGTTTTTGAATAAGTTGGATGTAAATGCAGGTTTCCACCACAAGATTATTTATTCGGACGAATCCAGGTTTACCAATCTAGGGATGTTTAATAGGAATAATACTCGTTATTGGACTATTGAGAACCAGAGGTTGGTGAGAGAAGGTGCTTTTCAGGAACGTTTTGGAGTAAATGTTTGGTTAGGCGTAGTAGGACTCAATATTATTGGGCCCATATTTTTCTACGAACCATTGGCGGTATGTATTTGGAATTTTTACAAAACCAAATAGAACATTTTATAAATAATCTACAAGATAACGAAAACCTTTTATACCAGCAAGACGTAGCGCGGCGCCCCTGCCCACAACTCAAGGGTTGTAGCTAATTATTTGAATGAGCGATTCGGTCAGAATTGGTTAGGAACCAACGGACCAATCCGTTGGCCAGCGAGGTCGCCAGATTTGACGCCTCTGGATTTTTCAATCTGGGACCACTTGAAAGAAAAATTATATGCAACTCCTCCACCGTCTCTAGAAGTATTAGAAAACAGAATTAGGGCGGCCATTGGAAATATTTCACAAGAACATTTAAGGAATTTGCTTGTAGGAAATGTAGAGAGAGTTAGGTTACGTCAGCAACTCGGCGGTCAGCGCATTGAACATTTGATAGAATAGTCTCCCTAATTTTTGAATAATATTGTTGTTTTTTATTATTTATTTGTTTTTTGGTTACTTTTGTTAATATGGTGTTGTGTTGTTTGTTATAGAAATATCAATCTATTATGTTAATTTTTGTTTTTGTTCATATTATCTTTAGACATTAAAAAAATAATAATAATACAAAAAGTTGAGAATTTCTCCTTACCGCTTCATATACAAAATTTCCAAAAAAATAAGATACATTTCACACATAACTTAAAATTGCTTCAATTTTATAACATTTATTTTGATTTACCAACTGTATTGAAAATCTGCAGGATAATCTATTTTGTCTCTCATATTAGCGGGTATTATGACAAAAGATACTTGGGTAATGTCCAAACACTGCGTCGCGCCGCCATATTGAATTATGCCCTCTACAACGTAATCTTTAAAAAGAATGGCCACTTGTGATACATCGTTCAAAAGGGAATTTCGAGTTCTATCCAAATATGTAAAAATATATAGGTACAGGGTTCTATTCAAAATTTCGAGAAAAATTGACATACATTTCGACATTTTGAGGAAAAACTTAAAATGCTTCAATTTTATAACAATTATCTAGAATTTCCAACAGTGAGAAAAATCTGCAAGAAAACCTATCTTGTCTCTTATATCAACGGACAGTTTGACAAAAACTCCATTGGTGATGTCAAAATGCCGCCATATTGAATTTGGGATATATGCCTTCTACGCCGCCATTTTGAAAAAAAAATGGCAACTTGTGATACATCGTTGAAAAGGGTATTTCAAGCCCTATTCAAATATGTAAAAATATATGCAGGGTTGTATTTGGAATTATTGCCTCATCCTCACTTCCGGTCAAACCGAAAGTGATATTCATTTATTTTTTAGTGGAAAATTGGAGCTTTCATAAACCATATCTTCATCCAAAATTTTAAATTTCTCCTAAAGAAAACATTTGAATGGTGCCTTGTTAAACGATTTCGTTGACACCCGGTATATATAGCTTTTTGGTATATCAGTAGTAGGTTAATAAGCACTTATACCACTATTTTCTATATTACTGTTTATCGCTATTTTGATTTGTAGTTCTCTTATGTGTCGATTTTTCCCTATTGATATTTTATGTATTTATTTTATTTATTTATTTATTTCAGCGGAAGCAAATCGATTTACAAAATTTAATTCATTAATAATAGCCTAAAAGTAACAAAATACAAAATCAACTAGATTACAAAATAGGTAACATAAGAACAACAAATTTAATTAAAAGATAGTAATCAAATTACAGAATCCTAATTGCACATAGTACAACAGGCAGATATCTCTTAAAAGTATTCAAACTCATATGCCATAGATCAAGGGTGGGGCTATTAAAGAAGCGCAACAGACATGTCAAAAGGCTATGAAGGCCATAGTTTGTAGGTGTAGCGATTTGGCGAACATACCATTGTTTCTATGCCCAGTGTTAAGTTAACATATTACAATAAATGGGAACTGAAAATAATTTCATTTAAAAGTTTAAGGAAGAAAAGTATGTCAGCTGCTGTCTTCTCTCCTTCAGTGGTAAAATGTCATGTACATTCATTACAATGGCATAATTAATGTAAGAATCAGAATCACTATAGGTATTAATATTTCCATTAGTGAACCCAAAAACCTACGCTTAATGCTCTCCACAGCATCAACTTGACACTGATAAACAGGTGACCAAACTACAGAAGCATACTTATTCAAGACCAGAGTGCACCAATGAACAATACAACAACCTGAATGAGTTAGAAGAAAGATCTTTACCAGATCTGGTGATAAAAGCCAGTCGTTTAAAGCCTTCTTGCACAATCTTACTAAAATTATTTCTAAAATTGAGTTTACAATCCAGTAGCATGCCCAAATCTTGAAGCTCTGAAATAGATAGCAATGTCTCGTTCAAGATAGCGATCTTATTAGAACAACCAGGTAATAGGTAAACATTGATTTACATTAAAACTTAGACAGTTCTTCTAGGACCACAGAAACAAGTTGTGAAAATCGGGTTGCAAGTTTTGAGCGTCCATTTCGGTTTCAATACACTTGTATAGTTTCAGGTTGTCAGCAAATAATAGAAATTCAGAAAGCACCACAGAATTACCAATATTGTTTATAAATAAATTGAAAAGTGAGTGACCACAATGACCTTGTAGAACTACAGAGAATACTGAGATTTCATTGGAGATTAAATTATTAATAAGTACATATTGGCTGCAACCTGATAAAAACTACAAAACCAATTTACAACTCACTCACCAAAGCTTGAGATTCAATTTATGTAGGACCAAAGTTGATTCACTCTATCGAATGCCTTAGAGGAATCAGTGTAGATCTTCTCTGTCCATATCCTCTCAAAGGCACTCAGCAAGTATTGTGTGTCATAAGTAGGCAGATTGGTGACCGTAGATTTACCTTGAACAAACCCATGCTGTTCACCGTCTATTAATTCCCGACGCCAAGCAAGTTGGGCTGTAATCAGTTTATCAAATAGTTTGGGAATTGCTGATTGTATAGATATACCTTTTTAATTACCAGCATCCTGTTTGTCTCCAGATTTAAAAACAGGCGTTAGAACACTTGCCTTCCAATAGTATGGAATACAACCTGATCCAAGCCAAAGTTAACATTTAATGGTTGGCTCAGAGAGTAAACATAGTTTTTAACAAAAACAGATAAAATACTATCAGGACAATTTGATGTATTATTACATTAAATATGCCACATCCCGTGGCAACTCGGATTGGGGGGGCGTCACTCCCCGTAATCAAACTGCTTTCACCAGTTTGACGTTCCTGCCAGCAATTAAGAGTCTTATTTACCAAAACAGCCATTTCCGTTCTCCCATTATTCATAGTAAGTTTCATATTCTTCTCACCATATACAGTGTGTCCAAGATTTGGATTACATGTATTGCTATCTCGAGAACCGTAAGAGCTAGAAAGATGGTTAAATTAGGAAAGTTGTAGAGAATTTTGTGACAAATTCGGTCCCGCCGGAAAACTTAAGCTGTGATCAACGGTTTCTGAGATAATTAGGAAAAACCAAAAACGTCCATTTTCGATTTTCCTTTATAAGTCACTAAATTCAAAAGCTATGTTTTTAAAAATAATACATTGTTAAGACACTTTGTTAAGAGGAATCTGGTGAAGTAAAAAATAAAATCTCAGCTTCATTTGTTTTCGAGATACATTCAGGAAGTTTTTAATTTCTTCTGGCCGCCATATTGGATTTTTTTATTTTTAGAAAGAGCTTGTCAAGAGCTTTCAAACGATGTATCACAAGCCTAGGTTATTATTTTCTTTAAGGTTTTAAAAGGAAAATTACTGTTTTTCCCGTAGTGGGCTTCGGTTACACATGGTGGCCATAATGAAACAAAAGAAACTGTATGTCAATAATAAGCCTTGTTGAATGTTTGTCAAATTATTTACCTTAATTGTATCTTCAAGTATTTTTAAAGCTTACTTGTTAGTATGGCGGTGAAACGAAGAGAATTTTGATATGTTAGAAATATATTTTAAATCTAATAGAAATGCACAAGGTGCAGCACGTGCATATGAAGAAATATTCCGGGAGCGACCCCAACCAAATGAGAGGCATTTTAGATTCATAGTTACTAATTTATTAGCTTATGGTTCATTTTTAAAACCTAAACCCAGTGCGTATAGGAAAGAAAATGAAGAAAGAAATGCACTTATCATAGAAAATGTCAGGAATAACCCAACAACATCAGTAAGAAAAATTGAAGAACAAACAACTATTCCGAAATCTACTGCACATTTAGTACTAAAAAAACATCGCTTCCACCCCTACAAACCTAGGATAGTTCAGGGTCTTCATGGAAATAATTTTGTTCGGCGGACCACGTTTTGTGAACGGTTGAGTAATAAATGTCAGGAAATTCCACAATTTCACTTTAAAGTTGTTTGGACTGATGAAGCATGCTTTACAAACTTCGGAATATTTAATAACCATAACCACCACCACTGGAGTACAGAAAATCCACACAATTTAGAAGAAAGACGGTTACAAAGACGATTTGGATTTAATGTATGGTGTGGCATTATAGGTAATTTGGAATACCATCCTATTGTTAGGGCCTCATAAATTAATTTAGCCTCTTGTATTTTAGATAAACACTTAATCGGTCCATTCATTTTTGAAGAAACATTAACTGGCCATAGATATTTACAACTATTACAAGAACAAGTTATTCCAGCTATTAGAAACATCTTTCCACCTAATGAATTCTGAAACATTTGGTTTCAACAAGATGGGTGTCCAGCCCATAGTACCAGAGAAGCGATGGAGGTTCTTACAGCTACGTTCGGCAATAAAATTATAGCTAATAATAGTCGCATTGCTTGGCCGGCAAGGTCACCAGACCTTACACCTCTCGATTTCTTTTTATGGGGATATATTATGGGTCAAAAATGAGGTATACGAACATTTTCCGCCAGAAAATCGAGAGGAGCTGGAAGGCAGGGTAAGAGATTGTCTTGCCAGAATCAACAGGAACACTTTAAGAAAAGTTTCTCGGAAAGTTTTAACGCAGTGCGAAAAATGTCTGGAAAATGGAGGCAGACATGTTTTATAGCTTTAAATTTTTGTTTATTAAAATTTCCTTAATTTACCTAATTTAATGTTAGTATGTCTCATTATGGCGACCAGTTTAAGTTTTAAAAATGAGCCACAAGCTAATAAATTGTAACTACTAATCTAAAATGTCTTTTATTGTATTGATGTCGAACAGGAAATTGTTCTCCGTATGTACAAATTATACATTTCTGTTGGCCTTAAAATAGGTGCATTTCTATTACAATTATTAATCAGTAATTATTCCCTAATGATTAATAATTATTGTAACAATAACTAACCATCAGAATAATGAATAGTCTTTAAAAACAGGTACTTAAATATAAAAAGCGAAACAATCTGAAGATTATTGGTTCATGATTTTACATAGTTTTCTTTTGTTTTATTATGGCCACCAAGTGTAACCAAAGCCCACTACGGGAAAAACAGTAATTTTCCTTTTAAGACCTTAAAGAAAATAATAACCTAGGCTTGTGATACATCGTTTGAAAGGTCTTGACAAGCTCTTTCTAAAAAAAATCCAATATGGCGGCCATAAGAAAAAAACTTCCTGAATGTATCTCGAAAACAAATGAAGCTGGGATTTCATTTTTGACTTCACCAGATTCCTCTTAACAAAGCGTCTTAACAATGTATTATTTTTAAAAACATAGCTTTTGAATTTAGTGGGTTATAAAGGAAAATCGAAAATGCACGTTTTTCGTTTTTCCTAATTATCTCAGAAACCGTTGATCACAGCTTAAGTTTTCCGGCGGGACCGAATTTGTCACAAAATTTAACCATCTTTCTAGCTCTTATGGTTCTCGAGATAGCAATACATGTAAGCCAAATCTTGGACACACTGTATGTTATTCCTTTCTCGCCAAACTAAGATTTTGCCGATTGTTACAAATTGAACCTACATTCATCCGCAAACATATGATTCCCTTCTGCAAATCCCCGGTTAACGTGATTTTCTGACCACGTTCTTCTTACATCTTGGTGCACAGGTAGCAATAAAAGAACGTGTAGCCTCTTGATCATGCAGCCTCTTTTAACCCTTGTTAACATTAAAATTATCTTATGATGCTTCTTAATTCGTTTTGACTTAGATTAATCATTTTGTTTGTGCACTAAATATTACTGTACAAAGTAACAAATCAAGAATAATTTAAACAAACTGTTTTTGCCCTGTGTTTACTTATAAATTCTCAACAAACTAAGAATTGCATTTTTAATTAACCCCAGGTTTGTTTCCAAAATACATTTTTTCAAGTAATTCAATCAATTTATTACATTTCCTAAGAATAGAAATTTGTTGCTCACCCCTGAATATGTGTAAATTTCAATTTTCAAGAAACGCTATTCAATTTCAAAAAAATCTTCAACAAAAGAGTTTTCAAAATAGAAAAGCTCGTCAAAATCCCTCAAACCGTTTTTAAGAAGCAACAGGGTTTTAAAATGGTGGTGCCAAAGGGGCACTCAAGAAACGCTATTCCTCAAACGGAAAAAAAAACCACCCCGAGGTATTCCCAGAAAGTCTTAACTGACCAATTTGGAAATAAAACAAAGCATGCAGCCCAATTGACATCACTTAAATAAAAATATTTACCATAATTTGCGCCATTTTAGATTAATGTTTTTCTCGAACCATGTATAATGTGAAAATAGTCATCTGAAATAAGGGCTATTGAGTCGTTGTACAGAAATTTGATAAATTCACTTAGTAGTGTATCTATTGTAAAAGGGAACTTTTCAAACGACTAACTGAAAGTGTCGGGATATATTAATTATTGAAAGGCAGAAATGTATTATCAAAATGGCACATACCCAAACTTCTTATACTATTACATTACTTCATTAATCACTCTGCATAACCTGAAAATTTAATTCCTGCTGGAAAATCATTATCCGCCATGTAATCTAGACAAAAAGAACTCTGAAATTATTTCAGGAAAGTTACAACAAATTGAAAATCATGCTAAAAATCACCAATTTTTTTGGCGCTTAGTTAATATAAATTAAGGAAATTAAACGAACATCTGATAATTATTTTTAATACCATCTCATGTTGATATGTAAAATTATGTTTTTTTTTTCAAATGCGTAGCTACATCACCAGAAGAACATACTATTTTATCTCTATATTGACAATTGGGAGTCATAATTTTATGAAGTGGTATCGTCAAAGAGTTTACCTTATAGTAAAAAGGCATCTTTTTCTTGGGTTCGAGGTTTCTTAGATATTTGAAATGTGGTGACTAGAAATAGGGTACAAAATTTGTAAGTTCTTACTCGTTCTCCATAATTTCTACGGATTGTTATTGTAACGGACATTGCAATCACTTTTCCCAGTTATCTTCTTTAGCTTTGACCTGTGTACCTACCCTATCAATCTAAATAAATAATATTTATTTAGATTTAGATGTACAAATATATTTATTCTTACTTTGACAATTTATTTCTGTTTTTTTTTGTAGATATTGATGTAGTATCCAACTATATATCAAAAAG
>JAEQML010065666.1:0-20717 GCA_016904865.1 Pissodes strobi
GTTCAATTTTTCACACACCCTTTGACCATAATATCAATATTAAAGTTGAAAAAGTCAAATCTAGAGAAACAATAACTGCGATTCTTAATTGACGAAGGGCTTCTGATCAATTTTTAACTACAACCTCTGCAAATTACCATGATATTAATATTAAATTTGTAAAAGTCAAACCTAGAGAAACATAATTTTCTTTCCCTTTATCCCATGCAATATCTAATACAAACTATGCGGCACCTGGGACTATCCCCCATTTAAAAAAGTAATTTAGAATTTGAAACAAGGGCCTTGTATAAGCCTTATTGGAGACGTAAATTTCAATTAAGCAAAGAGAAGCAACTAAGACGCTTCCTAGCTGGAAACACAAACAACAATTTCCTAATCGATTTTATTAGGGAGAGCCCCATTATTTCTACTTCTAACTTCGTTTAGTGTCAGTTTAGACAAGCAATTCGTTTTCGAGTTAGAGAAAATTAAATTTATTGTTCTGTTTTTCTTGGTTACCAGGGGAGACTTTGTAAAAACGGGGATGTCACGCTATTAAACATGCATTAACAAATTCCGTTATATCATTACATATTATAAAATAAGATATTGGTATTTTATTGTAGGACTATTGTTTTCGTACAAAATAATCAATAACATAGGAGTTAAATTAATCAATAAATAGCAAAGAATAAACTCCGAATATTAGATGTTACGAATTTGTTACTATATGTTGTAGATTGCAACTCGCACACTTAATATATCGATTTAGTTTGAAAAATATTACGCACCTCTCGCTCTAGTACACAGTTAAAGAATATTTTTTACAAGAAGGTCTTATAATACGTATAGCTCGTGCAAGATAACTTGAGCCCTGCTTATGAATATTAATACATTATTTTTAATGATATGAAACCTAACGGCTATCCCCTATATCTACGCGCAAAAAGTACACTTCGCATAGCTAATAGCCCATGCCCATACGTTTCTTATAATTAAAATTATCTAATATTCGTAAGACCAGGGCTCAAGCTATCATGTGCGAGCTTTTGGTATGATAAGCTTTACTCTTGTTCTTGCCGTGATAATCCGACGCCACTGTCAGATTTTGAAGTGAAAACTTCTTTTGGCGCGGTTTGCGTTTTTTTTTTGTAGGGGTTGAATGAGACCGAGACGTCACGCGTCATGCTCGGATATGTAACGTAACGCTCCTTCTTCTGGCATGTTCCCGTATAGGTAGAGGGTCGAACTTTTCAGGGGATGTTGCCGAGGTAAAAAGAAGATCCTGGACGAAAACGGAACTCCGTACCTCCTCCCGTTTGGCCAGGAAAGGAAGGAGAAGGAAAAATTGAAATAATTAATTTCAGGAGAACAGGAAGAGGTACGGGGTCGAAATTTTTATGGTAGGTGCGCCCCATGGGGGGCCACCTTAGACCATACGGGGTGGACCGGGGCTCTAATTTAAAGGGGGATTTTGGGGGGAAACCGTTTTTCGCCCGTATCTCTGCAACGAAGGCTCGGATCGAAATTCTGTCAAACGATGACCCCGCTTGTTGAAGTTTTCACTTCTATCGTGTTGTCTTAAGCACACACAATTTTTTTTTGTAGAACATAACAGTTCGAACTAATAACGAACAATGGCTGTTTTATATGACCAAGGGTATGGCCAACCACGTTGCAAATGCTAACTTCAGAGTCTGAATATCATTAGCCCAACTCAGTTAAAATACTGTTCGAAAATCTCCAATATTTCCCAAGTTTCGCAAAGGAACAAAATGGCAAGATCAATATTTTTAACTCTCGCTCTTTCTCCCCAGTTATTGCTTTGGTTATGTAAAATCTTCTCCTATAAAATTTGAGTTTTAGTTCCGTATCATCAAAGAAAATTTTGTATAAATTCACATATACACATAAATTAGAGAACGATCAAATAATCGCTTATCTGAACCTCACAATTCGACCTTCTGACTGGGCTGATCGCGCAATCTCCAGGCAACCTTCGACGACTGTAAAAGGAACTGCTTCGGTAGAAGAAGGACTACTCGATGGCTATTCAGCCGACGAATATAAGGAATTTGTAAATCGAAAATTTAATTCTGTTTTTTAAATATCCTAGATGCTAAAATCAGCTGGGCCGCCCAAAAGGCGGACGAGGTGGAATCTATGTAATAGAAATTCGATAAAAATTAGCAACCAACCACGTGGAGACACAAAACCACAATCAGCGACTCATAAAGAAGAAGTAACTCACTCGAGGAAGGCTGTGAAAAATTCGAGCTATGAAACTGAGTCTAGGCACTAAATCAAAAATTCACCAAAAGTAGTAAAAATATGTACTGCCTGTGTCTCAAAATTGAGTCTGGTAAGAGATATTTACTTTTACTTAAGACAATATTTACTTCTGTTGAGGCAAGCAGATGTGTATGGCCCCCTTCTCCCTTTTCGGAGGACACTAAAATAAACGGATATTGACAAAACAGATGACAAACCAATTAAAGAAGTAGTATTACACCGTGTATTGTGGCCAATATATGATGATGCCATTTTCATGTCATTTTGACATTAAATTAATATTTGGACAGATCTGACGACTACGAATTACCCATTATTGACTGAATGGTAAATGGCAATAAATAATTCAAGTTGCAAAATGGTGAATACAATTTTAATATTTAACATTCTATGTCAGGTGCAATTTAACTTTAGTTAGGAAACTCTGTACCGTCATTTTCTGATCATTATAGTATGCATATTTTTTTCAACTTTGATTTGAAAAGCTGATCGTACCACATATACAGGAAGTGTCAACAAAGTTCGCGGAGCAATGACTGAATTAAACATGTTACCTACTTTATATGCTACATCTACATGATAGCGAAACTTAATTTAAAGCGCCTTGTGGTCTCGCGGTTTTAAACACTTTTGTGCAACGACTTTAAAATTACTGTTAGTAATGACGAAATTTGAAACCTTTAAACTATTAAATAACACTTTATTTATATTTACTTACTTATTGTAGATCTAATCTCAATCATGTTAAACTATTCTCCAATTTTCATAATTTGTAGTCTGGCTGATCGGCCAATGCAGGTACTTCTTTTTTACGGATATAACGATTGTGTTCCAGGTTCCAGCTTATTCGGGTTATACACATTTTAACATTTCCAATATATGCTTGGCACTAGAAAAATGACCCCTATTTTCTCCTTACGTCTCTAGAGGAACTTTATCCTTAGCTGATTTTTTATATCCCTGAGTCTTTAATTTTTTATACCTAAGCTCTGTATGGTAGTAGTATACAGTGTGTGCAAAATTTAAGTTATCGATCGATTCTAGCAAGAAAAATTCTTCATAAAAAGTTTTGCTTGCAAAAAAAAACATGATTCGCCCAGAAAAAAGTCACTTTTTATATACGGGATACCCAGAAATTACAAAACCGTTAGTTTAACCTAATAGTAAACTATCTTTAATTTTCATTTTAAAGAAAAACGTGCCATTTTTTCTAACATCCTAAGGCCTTTTTAACCTCTCCCATAGATAATACGTAGAGTTAATGTGTCATGGTAAAATGGTTGTTTGCTAAATATAGCCAGTCTAAAAGATTGCCAAACGCAAACGAAATACATTTAAACAATAAAAAATAAGTGGAAATCGTAATCATTGTTGGTAACCCTACAAGACATTTAGAGAGACAGCGGGTATATTTAAGGCCAATCATCCTGAATGGGAACCAGTTAGTGACGTTACTGTTTTAAAATACTTTAAAGCTTGTTCAAAACAATTTTTTAAACATAAACATATTAACAACTAATTATTAAATCGTTTTCTCGTTGATTTAGTTTTTTGGATGTAGTATAGTTTTGGGTATATCGACTTAGCTTTAAGCAACACTGTCAGCTGCGGGCTTACTCAACTTGTAGACGAACCAACTCGAATGTCAGAGAGGGGCGAATTCGCCGCCCTCCTGGATCTTTTTTTAACCACTAATCCTGACCAGTACACAATTACAGTTGGTCCGCCATTAGGTACTTCCGACCACAAGTTTATTGAATCGGTTTGTGAATTGCCACTTCTACAGATGGATCCACCATTGCCTCGCAAAATCTGGCATTACAATTCTGCAAAATGGGACGATCTAAGGGAGTTCTATCTAGATTTTCCTTGGCTCGACGTCTGCTTTGGCATTGACGACCCGTCAGTCTGCTGCGAAGAGATCACGCAAGTAATCTCCTCAGGAATGGAAGCATACATCCCAAATTCCATCAAGTTACCATCAAAAGGAAAGCCCCGGTTTGACAGAAGATGAGAAAGAGCTGTAGGTAGGAAACAGCAAGCTTACAAGTACTGGCAGCAAAATCAGACCGCTGAAATTCGCAATTATTTTGTCGAAGCAAGAAACAAATGCAAACGTGTGATCGACGAAAGTACAATCAAAGGATCAGGAATAAACTTTTGCAATGCTCCAGTGGTTCCAGGAATTTCTGGTCGGTAGCAAAGGCAGTAAGTAATACCTTTACAAAAAGGTCTCTCCCACCTGTGACAGACGAACGTGGCATCACCGCGACTACATCCAAGGAAAGAGCAAACATGCTCGCCAAAATGTTTTCATCGCACTCTACCTTAGACGCCCCCATGGCAGAAGTCAATTTTCATATCTGTGATATTCGTAAAATCCTTGAAGAATTAGATAGGCAAAAGGCATCAGGACCGGACGTAATACCTGCCATCGTGTTAAAGAACTGCGCCAACGAAATAACACCCGTTTTTTCCAGGCTTTTTTCTATGTCTTACGGAAAAGAAATTTACCCATCTTCTTGGAAAGTCGCTCGAGTGCAACCTGTTCCAAAATATGGCAAGAAGACTACGCCCTCAAACTATCGCCCAATTGCCTTGCTTCCAATAATCTCTAAAGTCATGGGATGTGTAGTCAATCAGCAACTACACAAGTACCTCGAGAACAACAGAATAATCAGCGATAATCAATACGGCTTTCGCAAAGAGAGATCGACAGGAGATATATTGGCCTATGTCATACATATATGGAGTAGGGCAATTGAGAACTACGGAGAGTCTCGAGCGATTGCGTTGGATATTTTGAAGGCATTCGACAGAGTTTGGCATGACGGACTGCTATCAACAGCCTCGTTGGTAGCCTCTCTCTGCAGCTGGCTTGCCAGTTCCCTTAAGAACCGATCTCTGCACGCTGCAGTTGATGGACACATCTCAGACACATTCACCATTAACGCGGGCATGCCTCAGGGCGCAATACTTTCACCAACTCTGCTTCTCATCTATATTAATGACCTGCTGACCGAAACGAATAATCCTGTTTACAGTTTTGCAGATGACAGTACCCTCGTCTCCCACTTTAGATCAAAAAAACCTTTACCAGCGACTGAGACTTATCACCGCAGACAGGACTGGATTACAGCAATTAATCAAGACCTGGAGAAAGTTCAAACTTGGGGCGACAGAAATTTAGTCCAGTTTAATGCAGCAAGGACCCAAGCAGCCACGTTTACCAAGAGGGCCAATACGGCGGACCCTGACATCAATATGGCAGGATCGACCATGCATTCCTTCATCCTCGTCAGTCGGACTACTGGGTGTCTCGGTCAACAGCAATATGTCCTGGCATGACCACCTTGATGTCATCGCAAAATCAGCCTCCCAGAACCTTGGTGCGCTATTTCGCAACAAAAAAAAACACCGCAGCAGTTGCTCTTGCTCTACATAGCGCAAATAAGTCCGTGCTTAGAATATTGCTCACACATTTGAGGTGCCGCACCGCAGCACAACATAAAGCTGCTGGATTCCATTCAGAAGAGAGCTGTGCGTCTCGTCGGCGACCCGGAGTTGACCCGGAATCTGGATAGTCTGGAGCACCGCAGACATGTGGCCGAGATGTCCCTCTTTTACAGATACTTTCACGGCAGATGTTCCCAGGATTTGGCTCGCCTCATCCGGTACCAGGAAACGCCTGTCAGGCAGTCACGACAGACGGCAAGAACGCACCAGTTCGTCGTACAACTGGAAACACCTAGAACCTCGCTTTACAAGAACTTCTTTGTCTGGCGCACTACATCACTGTGGAACTCACTCCCAGCACATCTGTTTCCCCCTAATTATAACCTACAACTGTTCAAGTACCGTGTCAATCAACATCTTCGGACACACACCTCTTGTCGAGGCCCTTAGGACCCCCTTTTAGAGTATGTGCCACTGCCATAAGAAAAAAATACATTGGTATCATCACAAAATTCTCGTTACTATAGGCAATACTCGTTGGGTGGTAGAATAAAGAAATCAATATTCAAAGTGTGGTGTGGGATTTTAAAGAGCAAAATTTTAGGAGCAGTTTTTTTACGAAAGTTTAAATGGTGCTGTTTTTTAATTTGTTTGCAAAGACAATTCCGCGAAATGCTTTACGAATTACCACTGGCGATGGCGGTAAGACAAGAATTAATTGTCCAATTAGATGGAGCACTTTGTCATTTTTAATGAACGTAAGGGAATGATTGACCCTAATTTTCCGAAATAAGTGGATGATACATGCCTCCTCTCAAGATTATCATTTCGCGTATTGACCTGCGAGGTCACCTGACCTCATGCCACTGGACTACCTATGTGGAAGAGTAAAGGAAATGGTGTATGAAGACAGACCGCCTAATTAACGAAAAAAAATCCAAAAAGCCTTGTAAAAAACATAGAAAATAATGGAGGATCGGCATAGCGTAATGAATTTTGCGTGTTTTTTTATTAGTAATTAAGAATTTGATTGTATTTATTATCTTTTACCTTGTGAGTGTATTGAATTTTTTAATGCGAATGTTTTCGATTATCATTAGCATTATTCTGTTAATTATTTCTTTCTTAGTACAGTAAAATTTCATTGCAGAAGTGAAGTGAATTTTTCAATTCTTAGGGAGACCTTTAGAAAGACTCAATGACTTCCATTCTTTCTTGATTATACAATTTTGTGTATCATCTAAATATGTGATTCTAAACAACTTTTTCAAATAACATTTATCTTAGAAATAAAAAATAGAGGTAGTTTATTCTTACTTATCATACAGGTAAAACTAACGTTTTTGTAATTTCTGGCCCTGTATAGCAAAACTTTTCATGAAGAATATTTTTTTTGCTAAAATCGATAACAAAAAGTTTTCCATATGTTAACTAAAATTGTACACAGACTGTATATTAGACTATGGTCCACGATAAATCAGTTGAAAATTATGCGAATTTAAACTAACTGTTAAATAATAATTTTTAATGAATTTATTATACCGATTAATTTCATATTGGATAAAATTTAATAATATGCGGTCATTTCTGTGTTAGTCCCTTACTCGGTCCCTTATGCATTGTTCGATTTTTGCTTAAGTGAAGAATTAGTATTCCATATTATAATGGATTTGATTCATGTAACGTTGAACGGGAAATAATATCTTTTGAAAATATCGTTTGAAAAACTGATTTAGACAAAACCATCTTTCACTTCCCATCGTATCATTAACCATGTTACTGTTATTAAAAATAAAATAAAATATAGTTTCACTTAAAATATAGTGTGTAGTGTGTGCAGAAACTTTGAGATTTACAAATCATTTTGTGTTATATAATTCGTTCGTGAAGCTGGGGCTGACGGCGACGCGACGTTTTGTTCGCACTGTAGATTTAATTTACACTTAGCTAATTTTTTATATATATCTTTATTGGACTGGGTCTAATCCGCATTTAATTTGGTGCCCCATTCTCGATTGACCAGAAGGGTCCAGTAGAAACATCTCATTCCCTAGGGATGCAATTGGATTCGCCCTCTGAAGGGTGTTATCTCGTTGGGCAGTATGGATGATACGTGATTATCATACAAGCAGGTTTTTCGGGATTAGGAGTATTTCTATGTCGGGTATTTATGGTTTGCATATAAAGGGAATGGGAAGAAGGTCTAATATATGGCATTTTGAGGGTTATGTACCGAAATAGAATGATGTAAGAATTTAATTCATGTTTTAAGCGAAGGGAAAAACGTTTCTAAAAAAACTTGATAGAACTAGAAGTGAGACGCAAAATAACAAAGATGAAAAATAAGTAGGATCTGTGATACTGAAATATCTGAAAATTTAAACGATACTACTAATACTTATTCTCAACAATGCTATTAAAACAAAGTTTTATCTCCAATACCGAAGCAGAAATTTTTCACTCGACACGTGTTTCTCTAACCATGTTAGTATCATCAGTAGAAGATTAAAACTGATTTAACCATCTCCTGATTGTTACCATGGTTAGCGAAAGGCGCGTCGAGTGCAAAAATTATATTTCGTTATTGTGGATAAAACTCTGTTTTAGTGCATTTTGCGGAATGTTCCAAACCCCAACGTAACAATGCTATTATTCATATAAGAGAATATTCATCGTTCAGCAGTAAAGCATTTGAAAATGTATCGTTATAATAACGTCTGTATCAATAAAAGAAAATGTATTGTTTTGCACACGGATCCTTACTGTTTTAATACCCTGTACGTTCAACATTTGTTAGGTTTTCAACAATTTTATTCCAATACTCTATTTTAGAAGAATCATTATTGATAGTTTTTATCAAATATTTAACTGAAATATCAGAACAAATTAACTACGATAATAATAATTTAGGAAATTTATTTAAAAAAATAGTGGACTCTTTACAAATCTAAACATGTTGGGTATTTATAGTAGTGTAGTCTAGTTAATGTAGCAGACTAAACGAACAAGTTGAAATTGATCTCATGCAAAAGATTTAAAAAAATGGCTTCCTTCACGTCCCGCACATAACAATATTATTGAAGAAAATTACTTTGTTGCATCTCGATGCATGGTTTCTGACTGATATTAGAGGTAACCCTACACAAAAAAGGTCCAACGGAGTGAGATAAGAACACTTAGCTAGCCAAGTATTAGAATAATATCGCCCTATCCAGACAAAATGTTCATTCATATTATAACGGCCTTGGTGTAAGGGACTGAATATATTTTTGACTGACCCGGTATCCTTAAATTGTTTAAAAATCCTGGTGACAGTGAAATTATGAACATCTTTATTTGGATATTTGGTATTCAATAGGTTGACAGATTTTTTCGACGTTCTATAATAATTATACTCGCAATGTCGACAAAATCTCATTTTTTGTTTTTTAGATAACGTAGAGGAATTTGTAAACTGAAACTTGTAAGACAAAATGTTCAAAACTTAAGGTGTATTAATAAGTCTTATATCAATGTCAACGTTTCCTTTATTTATTTGAAGTCGACTTGTTTATTACTCTTAAGATTACCTAGCTTTTTGACAGGGTTCTTTATTTTCCGATACACATTTTCAAATTTAGCGTTACAATACCATGGTAATTCTATCTCAGAATATTAATGAAGGATTTGATGAGAAATATCAATTACGGGTTTGCCTTAATGCAATGGGTAATATGGTAATGTCTAAACTTGTAGCTTAAATTTGTACGTAGTGGATTTTTAAAAACTGCCATTAGTGATTCTTTTAAAATATAGTATCCCTATAAAAGTGCTGCAGACCTCAAAATACAAGACATTGCAACAGCAAAATTCCGTATGCAAAACCAAACGATAATCCTCATCTAATTCTCTAGAAATTATTATAACAGAAATCTATCGATTATTTGATGAATATTTCTTCTCTTTGAATTACTTGCACGGCGTTACTCATAGGTGTGCTACAGCTGAAATAGAATGTCTTATTTAGTAGACAAACCTTTTGGAAGGCACTGTATAATATTATTTTTCTTAGCCATGTGTGTAAAAAGTCTTGAACCCGGCCGATTGTCGAGATAAAAAAAAACAGAAAGTTTTAAAAACCTTCATTAGAAATAATTTTAAATATACCGGGTTGCTGAAGAAGTCGTAGTACATCCATGTTCATTATATTTCAAAGCAATCAAAACTATGTATATTCTAAGTCTTGTCAAAACCAAAACACTACCAAACAAGAGCCTTGTTCTTTACACTAAAAGAGTATTCATTATTATTATTATTATTATTATTATTATTATTATTATTATTATTATTAATATTATTATTATTATTATTATTATTATTATCTCTTGGCTTTTTTATTCCAATTCATCTACTTACAAAGATAATTTAAAAATACTTAACTGAGTGAAATTTCAGTTTTGATTTCTGCAGGATTAAACCAAGTATTAAAACAACTTAACGTGTTTTAAGATTTTGTATCTATTTAATATTATTTACTTATTTTCCAATTATATACTACTAGACAAATAATTATCGAAGCCAATTAAAACTAAAATGTGATATGAGATACTAATTCAGTAATATTACGATTTATATCGGATAAAATTCATAAAGTTTTGAAAATTGGTAGGAATGTTAGGAATGACGTAAGAAATACTAAACTGAAAAGTTCCCACCCCTAATGCTCCATTCCCTAGGACGTCGTTTTTGCCCACTTTTTCAATTTTTCTAGATTGTCTCCAGAACGGTGCACTTTTTGATAAAAAAACATATATAGAAAAATATTTCTTATAAAATATTGTATAAAAAATATGCCTACATATTTTTTCCTAAAATTAATAATAATGTGAGAAATAAGGCGTATTATACAAAAGGGTTACTTCCGGCTAACACAGTAAATGCGATCTAATATATAATACTTGTATAATAAAAAGTCCAATGCTGAACGCCAAAAAAATGGCAGTAGGCTACTGGCCTCACTTTAAATTAAGATAAATTTACCGCTTCCACTCTGTTAATCCTATAAAACCTCTCGATTTTTAAAGAAAAAGTAATATTGTATATGGATCGTGCTTGATTCCGTACCACCCCAAAGGTAAAGTACTTGACGCTTTTTTTTACGTGGTGTCCCCAGTAGTCCTAATCCACTAGAAGTGAAACTTCTTTACTGACGGAGCGACAATATTCAGAAGCGTCTAGTAGCACCAGAATTAATTTCGATTGCGAAGCTTCGCGCATGCTCAGTTTTTGACACACATTTGGCAAAAGGCTTTCAATTTTTGGTATAATGTTTTCAGCAAGCCTGGTGGCGTAGTAGTTAGTAAGCTGTACTTCTTGTGATGCGACAGCCCGGGTTCGATTCCCGTCAGTGGCGAGGGATGTTCTTTTTTATTTTTATAAGGTTATGTTTGTAAAAAGTATTTTTGTTCATTTTGGGCATGCCTTGGGTTAGTTTTTGTTGGTTGGTTTTAATAAACATATCTGAAGCTTTCTACACACCCATAAATATTTATTACATTTTGTGGCTTTTGTTTATTTCAATGTTTTAAATATATTACCTGGTGATATAATGGGCGTTGACTATTTATGGATTTATGGATGGAGGTTCAAGCCTCGACGAACATTCGGTTTAAGATGTTAGAAAATGCAAAAAGACACTGAGATACATCTTATGTCAGATTACAAAAATGTAATTTTTTTCTGCATCTGTGAGTGGCATACAGGTTATTCTGCTGTTGATATATTTATACATTTAAATAAGAAATAGGTACTTGTTATAGATCTATAGGCAATGATGAATTAAAAAAAAAACATATTAGTAATGAAATATAAAAAGTTAGACTTTATAAAATGCTGGACATACTGTAAAAATGCAACATCATTAGTATATGAGTGACCCAAAGTAGAATTCATATAAGAAAGTAATTACATAGGTATGATTTAAAAAATTGTTACGCCAAGCAATATTAAGTCAAGTAATATTAAAAATATAGAAATTGAAATTTAGTAATGGCTGGAGCTCTGTTAAATCGCAGCTCCAAAATTGATATTATACATTACTAGCAAAAATTCCACGCAGTAAGCCCCGGCATCTGAATTTACAACTGGAGCTCGGCCTTTCATTCTTGAGATTAAAACTCATATTTTATATTTTCCTCCTACAGCATCTCTGTCACGCCCGCTTCGTTGCTCTCGCCTTCATTCTCTCGAGACTTTTCTCAATCTATTGCCTTTTCTTTCAGAGTTAATGAGTTCAGAAGTTTTCAAGAGTCGTTCCGTTTCACACTTTGCTTCATAAATTAGCCCCGCGCCATTACCGGGATTGAATTTTTCGGCAGTTTAGTGACCCCCATGCCATTCTGCGGCGAAATTTTCCTTGCGGTTAATATTACTGGCTTTAGAGGCTCGGATGTGAAAATGTGCTGTTGTAATGCTAATTTTTGAGGGCAATTGCTTCGAATGAATTGGCGTGTAATTTTTTCGGTAAAATGCTTTAATTTTTTAAGCAAAAATTCTTTAAATTCCATTAGTTAAATCTTACTTTCAAAGCTACATTAACAAACTATTTGATTGAAGATTAGTTTAGATTAGCATTTCTATTTCAAGGTGTCGAAACTCTAAGTTATGTTACCCTTTCAAAATATTCACACAGATGCAACAATAGTAAATCGAGCAAGTTCTGAAAACTGTAATTTTCAAAGGTATTGCGCACTATACTTTTTCTACAACTTCAACTATAATATTTTACATCGTATATTACCATTTATTCCTTTTATATCATAATAATTACGCATTAAGCATTAAATTTTTTCACGCGCTGTGTGAAAGTTAACTTGTCACATGGTGCGTGAAGAGTACTGATAAATCATATACATCTTTCCACACACCGTGTAAAAAGTATACTTTTCACACAGTGTGTGAAAATTATAGCTTTTAAAAGTAGTGTTCTACGACTGGCATTTCCATGCCAGTTGTAGAAAAAAGAAATTATACTCTTACGAAATATTTGACATGTATATCAAAATGGAGGGTCAATTTCAAGAAGTCATGCAAAATGTTTTAGGTTGGTAACTACGAAAGACTTGCTGCAACATTTTTTAATTGTATCTTGGTGAATCAACGTAGATCCAGGCTAGAGCATCGTCAGCTTGCGAGCTAAGGGGAGCGGGAGGGAATCGAAAGTTTTGATACAAAGACCGACGTCGAGAAGAAATTTTGAAATGTTTGTTAGGATAATATAATAGATATCTTCTAGTGCTTAGGGTGGGGCAATCAACCCCCCCCCCCCCTTCCGACGCCCACTTTTTAGAAAAGTGATTTTTTCTAGGGAGATTTTACTTTGTTTAAGGGAATAATATCGAAATTTCTTATTATACTACCGACGCAAAAACGTTCCTCGGCAGCTTTCAAACATGGCTATTAAGTGGTTTGGTTTGGTTTAAAATATCTGCTAACTCTATAAATTGTCAAGGAATGGTATTTCTTCGGTTACAGATCAATTTTACAACAATTTTCTGAATACTGTATAAGCAAATTATATTATTATTTCTTTAAAGCAGTATATGACAATCTTTAGTTACTTTACGCATGTAGTACTGGCGTAATCTAACGGTAAACAAAAATGGTAACCAAAATTATTGAGTCATTCCACATAAATTTCTAATATGACATTTTTTAAATGGCTTGCTTAATTAATTTATTAGTTTAGAGCGCTTGTAGTTAAATTAAACTTGAGAATAATTGCAGCCGTAACTATAAATGTCTCCATTATACCGAACACAATCGTTCAATAAGCGATTAAAATAAAGTCGTACGCCATTTTTTCAAACGTTCTCGTTGACTTAACGATGTTTATGATTCAATGTTTTATTGTTTGTTGTGTGAATAAATGAATGCCGAGTGATTTTGTTTTTTAACACGTTCGGCTCGTTCTCTTCTGATTATACGGCTTTATTACCGACCATAAAATAGTTAGCACCGTATTAATATGGTATTTAGTTAATGCTGCTGTCGGCCGATAGGGTGCACCTTCCACAAAAGGACATTGAATAGGATAGAGCTACGGTTGAGAATGAAAACAATGATCGGTCAATAAAATGTTATGTATGGTGAGTATTAATGTTTTAACCCCTCTAGAAGAGGGCCATGACTCAATATTGTTTTAAACGTCTGGGCATCTGGATAATAATTTTGACAGTTCGTTTAATTTAAAATATGCTTTTTTATTGTCTAAAATCCGTTTAAAAACGATTTTAAATGTCAAAATTGTATAAAAATCCGAAATTTTCGGACTTTCTTAGGGCGATAGCCGTGGGTTCGGACGAATTTGTCGTGGATTTTGAAGCGAAAATTAATTTTCGCTTCAAAATTCGCTAAATTCAACCGTGGCCAGCGACTGTGGAACTGATCCGCTCAGGACACTGCCCGGTAGGCGCAGTACCCAACACTCCAACTTTCCGATTTCGGTAGAGATGACTGGCTGGTAGTGAATAAGCTGTGACAACACCTTTAAATGTGCTTATGACGTCACAATGCACATGAATTGTTAGGTCGTACCATGCTTAGTATATCTATATATACAAAACTAAAAACTGGTATAGCTTTTGTAATATACCTACGTCTTTAGTAGAATTAAAAAAAATACGTATCGTTTTTTTTCCACTGTTCCATAGTCTGAAATATAAAATAATCAGATTAATTAGTTTTCGGGAGACTTCCTCATTGCCGTTAGATGAGGTGTGGTGTACGGTTCAATAGCCGTTAGCATTTTTTGTTTTTTTTTCTGTGGATTTTGGGCAATCCTTGGGTTACTTTTGGTAAATTTTTGCTGCTTTTGCTCCTACAGCGAGTGAACCAAGCGAAGGGCATTGCATGGTGTTGCAATTTTAGAAAGCAAGTAACAAATTACTTTATCTGTCGCAGGGATTCTAACAAATCGCGGCAAACAAAACCACCGCAACTTATTCAAATACCGGTATCGGGAGGGCTAGACACAGCGTTTTTAAAACAAAGGTGTATTTTGATGCTTTAAGGACAGTGATCGATAATTTTAATTCAAGCGACTCATTTTTTAAAATACTCTGTCAATCACTAGTTCCGACCTTAAATTCTACCATGTTTCTCCATTTAAAAGCCGTTGTTATCCAATCCAACAGACAAGCAAAAATTGAGATACGCTTTTATTAATAGCTATTCTGTATGCCATAAAATTGTAACGATACCTATGTCTAGATAGGCCTTTAAATTCATTTAATAGTTTAGAGGCGTTACTCATATAATTCCATATTATAAAAAAGACATTAAATTAAAATACGCATTTTCCTCACAACGACGATATTGAGAAAATTATATGATATTAAGAGTATTTCCAAGAGAAATATAAATAAATTAGCTTCTATATCGTTTGTAGCATTTGTTTCTAACATTTCCAGGTCTTTATCTTGACCCAGTAATGAGTAAGATTTATCAATATTACATATTTTTCACAAAATGCTGCAAACATATTTATATTGGATTTGACATAGGAAGGTGAATGACGTGTTTGTAACATGTTGCACACAAATGTTTTAGCGATTTAATAATCAGTAAACAATTTAATTTTTGTC
The DNA here is from genome assembly GCA_016904865.1 of Pissodes strobi. Taxonomy (NCBI): domain Eukaryota; kingdom Metazoa; phylum Arthropoda; class Insecta; order Coleoptera; family Curculionidae; genus Pissodes; species Pissodes strobi. Next base: position 15,354 of record JAEQML010065666.1, read on the forward strand.
CTAGTGCAAGGAACACGTGTTATTAGCAATTTTATCCTTGACTACAGACAAAATTATTTCCCCGAAAAATTTCCTTTCATGCTGAAAATACCCTGTACAGTGTGTTAATTTTAATTTGCAACAGTTTTAAATTCTTAAATCTCCGTAACCCTTGCAGGTAGAAAGACAAAAAACATTTTGTTGCAAATATCTTGAAGGTTTTTGTTGCGCAATCAAAATAAATTTTCACGTTAAAATTTTTAAGATATTGACATAACCACACTTTTTAAAAAATAATGATATAATTTTATGTAGTTAGTTTTGTAGCTTATTTTTTTACAATGACATAACATATATAGGTCCTTAGTGCAGCCATTTTTTTTTAATGAAGAAAAACCATTCGTTACTATGAAAGACGTTTCAATCGTTTTTAGTTAAACTGATGCGTCACAATATTTTTCAGTTTTCAATAAATTAGAGTTATAAAAATATTACAGTTTGGTTTCAATAATCTATTTTACGGAACTTTGACAAACTAATAGCAAACTATTAAACTATCTTTGTAAACATTGAAACAATAGCAATGACCACTTTATATATGAATAATAAATATAACGTTTATATATTATGCTGCTAGATGTGTCTACTTTCCTTTTCTATACACTTATTATACACTCGCACAATGCGTCCAGGAAGCTTTTGCAAAATATTGGGACTATCTCGCACCTCGTTCACGGCCCTTTCTATTTTGATTCTAAGTTATTCAACGCTGTAGCACGACATGCTGTAAACTAGACTTTTTATGTGCCCCCAGAAATACAAAGCCATTAAACTCAAGTTGGGACTGTTTGGTGGCCAAGAAATTGTCCCTGACTTTCCAATCCACTCATTATTTGTCCATTTAGGAAATTTGTAACAGTATTAGTGCTATGAGGCGGCGCGCGATCTTGTAGCCAAACAATATTATTTACAATACTGAGAGATAAATCATCAATCATTTCATCAATATTTTCTCTTAAGAACTGCAAATATCGGTCACCCGATAATCCACCATTATATATTATTGGACCTAATACAAAATTTTCAATAACACCGCACCAAACACTCAGGGATTGCCTGCCCTGGAACTGAATTTCCTCGACCTGTCTTAGATTGTGTTGAGACCAAAAATGAGTATTGGCTCTATGACTAGAGGTAGTAGAAACTGGCAACTCGTCGGTCCACAGAACTGAACCCGTTTGGCATAATCAGTATCCCTTAATTTCTGTAACCTCCTTAATTTATAAGGATGCATTTTATATGTCTTAAGGACTTTAATAATTGATCCAATACTCACAATAGGTATTTTTTTTCAAATCTCTTATGGATTTATGGGAATATGCATAAAAAAATGCCAGAATATTAATTTCCACATCTGGGCTTAGCACCAGATTGGGTCTAGTCCATTGTCTGGAACAACAGGAGCCAGTAGTAGAAAACCTTTGAAAAACCCGTCGAAAAATATAACGAGACGGTACACGTCGAATTGGAAACCTCCGTCTATATTCGCGTAGCGCGGCTACAGAACTTTTATTTCTTTCTATAAATATTAAAAACATATCTTGTTTTTCGTCATCAGAAAATATTAATGACATCTATTACGTCTTGACATGCCATTGCTGATTAAAGAAACAAGGAAATAATGGCCTACTTTGATGAAACGAAAACAGCCGCGAAAACGGGATTCGAATTTGGCTGACTTGACCCACTTATTGTCTATATCACTGGATGATCCTTTGGTATAGATACAAAGTCCCAAGTATCATTCTTCATTAATGATTCCATTTCTTGCTTCATTGCTTCCGTCCATTCTTCATTTTCATTTGACTGGAATGCTGTTTGGTAAGATTCTGAAGTTAAAATCGAGCAATATATGGCTGGTCCATAGTAATCAGGTCGTCTTAAAAGGTTTCGTTGGCGTAGCTGTATCCTGTCGTCTTTAAATTCAAATTGCACTCTCACTCAAGGGCTCTTTTATGTCTCGCAAATTTCTGACTATGCTTTCTATTTTGGAGAGAAGTACTGCTATTGAGTCGCCGTCTACCATTCTATAGTCATAGAATTTCCGCCAGAGTAGTTCTTTTGAAATTTTATGTGCATTTTCACAATTTACTAGGCATTCTAGCTGGTTACGCTTTTGCATTATTTTCATCCCACCTTTTCCCTTCAGCAAGCGTTGAATCTTGTGGTTGGGGGACACTACCAGCCACGATGCCCAACAGCTTTTCCGCTTTCAATACGATGCACACGCTAAATTTCCATAGCTGAAAATTTGTGCCGTCAAACTTTAACTCTGTTGGTTTTGCTAACACTGTTGCCATTTTGCACTACGATTATTTTTGAACAATTGTCACTTTACTCACGCACAACTGAAATGTCTATCAACAATTTCTAGGGTGTTTGGTGTTCTGGGCCCATAATCTGTTGTTGAAATAAATTGGGCACACCCATAGATGTGAATAAAAGTATATTGATAAAGATAAACGGTACAAAGTAAATTCCTGAACACGAGAGCGATTTCGCATTAGCAGCGATTTGATGACGACTGACTGAGAAATGAGAAAGGTTGCTCTCGCGCAAAACAAAAATAATGCTGGCCTAAACAATATGTCTTTGTCGTACACTATGGCCCATTATGTATGGCTGAACTTATATTATTAAATAATAGCAATTACCTAATATTAAAAGCATTTTGATTACATATGTCTTATTCTAAAAATATAATTGATAGGATTTGTGCTTAAATAACCAATAAACATACCTTACAATAGAAACATTAGATGGGGGCGTGGTATTTTCTATAGTTTCTAGAGCAGTGTAATGTATTAAGCGAATATGACAGACTTTTTATACCTGTAGAAATCCTGTCAAATGATAAATATATATGTTGAAACTGTAAAGAACTTTAGAATTATTTTATTGGCAGATGCACGCAAGGTGTTGTCAGCTCATTACCCTTTAAATAACTGGAATTAGGAAAAATATTTACAAAACACAACTACGTGTCGCATGATATCGTACGAAAAATATTATCATCCATAAAAGTTTGTTAGCAACCTTTCAAAATGCCATGAATTTTCATTTTATTTGGCGACTCGAGATTTACTATTCGGATTGTTTTGATATGTACTTTGGACTAATTTATATTTCTATAAGCTTTCGTTTTTGTATAAACGTAAATTTCTAGATCTAAAATAAGGCAGGAACATGAGTTAGGCGTTGCGTGTACATAAGAAATAAACTTTGGATTTATGATTCAGATGGGTCTGATAGTACGTTAAATGGGCTGTTTATTTTTAGTTACAATTCATAATTAAATTCATTTATTACTTTTAGTGGCCGTTTATTATTGTGTACATTTTGCGTAAACTTACAAAAGAATTTCGATTTATTAAAAATCTTAAACTACTGAACATGTAGGTAATGTAGAGTAAGTTATGTGCCTCGAAATAAATTATTCATATTAGTCATGGCGGATCACAATATGTAATAAATTGGTAGTTGTGACCATTTTTAAATAGGTTTATAACATAGGCTTACAAATATTATTATAGTAGCTGGCCAGCATCCAGCATCGCTTATTTCTTACAAATATTACATTCATTTTGAGATATGTAGGATATTAAAGCCTGTTTTAACATTTTCTGATATTATGTCCCATAATATGTGCATTTGTTTTAAGTTTGATGCGAAACTAATAACTCGAACTTTAATCTTAGAATATCATTTATGTATCTAGAAATAAAGCAGTAGTAGTGCTAATGGTGTAAGTGTGTCAAAAAGATTGAATAAATATATGGATGTTCATTTTGGAAGTAAAATGGTCTTGTTGCAAAAAGTTGCCCATCAACAGTTCTAAAGAATGCTATTTAAATAATAATGTTGAAAGCTACCATAATAAATATTTAATTAAAATAATAGTTACAATAAATACAGCAAGTTGGTTCCACTTTTTAAAGGCGTGTACATTTTAACGTGCTAAAGAAGATGCCATTTTTATGCACTACGTTGGATATACGGTTTGATAGAAGCTGTTCTCATAATGATATTCGTATGCAATTATTTTAACAGTTTAAACTTTGGTAGTACAGTCCAATTATATTAATTTGCTCTTAAATATTATATTTTACATATACCATATTTTATTTTAATTGTAGGTGTATGCATTATGCATCTACTTTCCAGTACAACTGTTTCATTTGTGAGTTATAGGTTTGTTTATACATGACATCATCTTTTAGTAAATACATTCAAAAAAAGTGTATATCTACTTATATCGAGTGCCCCATAATTATTCTATAAAATGAAAACGTTATTAATAATTAACAGAAAATAATACAAATCTCAATAGTTTTAACCTCAATGAAACTATGGGATACTTAAGGGAAATTATGTTATTATTTATAACACAGTTCACAAATGTACTAATATTTTGCAATATCATAATTTTTTTCGTCCTCTGTTGAAAATTAATTCGCGATGCCTAAATGTAAAGGAAAATACTTCTTATTTATAATCCTAAATTTGAAGCATTATAGGTATATGTTCTTTATTTCATACAAAACTGTTTTCCGGTTGTTTAGATGTAATTAGGCTTCCGTGACCAATTTGTTTAAAAAAAAAAAGAAAAAAACGCGGAAAACAAAATATGAAAGTTATGACAGAGCATAGAAAGTAAATTGAGCTTGAGTTGATGATTTCTGACCATAGTTTTGTAAATATCAAGACTAAAAAGAGGTAAATAAGTCCGAACAACATTACGTGGCATAATATGGTCTAAATGACATTCCGAAGAATTTCAGCCATTAGTACAAAGCCTTACAATTTACCTAAATTAAATTGATTGCCTGCTGTATCATAATTTGAATTATGGATCTAATGAGGCTAATAATGATTCTTAGAACCAGTGTAAGTAGTTATCTCATTTTTTTTCTAAAGTCGGAGTCTAAAGCTGTTGCTTCTTTAACCGGCCTATTAGACCTTTTATATCAACCTTTTTTCTGCTTCTTTTTTCTCTTTAGGAGTTTAAGATAATTACATAAAATAAGAGAATATTATATGAAAATTCATTTATTTTATATAAACAAGTCAAACTTAATCAGAAAATTGACATTAATTAAAAACTAGTTAAAGCAAAGCATAGAAATACATACAAGTTAAAAACATATAAAACTGGCATTATAAATATGCATATAATATGTCACTTTTTTTTAAAGTACTTCTAAAATTTCCTTTGGTTCATTAATTTCATTTCTTTTGGTTTCATAAAATTCATATTTTAAAAATCCCCAAACAAGAACACCTGGGCTCGTCAAATCAAATGACCGAAGTGGCCACCCAACCGGT
>MU194052.1:0-15284 GCA_016904865.1 Pissodes strobi
TATTAAAGTTAATTATAACGTATTGGAACCGGTTCAAATGACTAAAAGAAGTTGAGACTAAGTGAAACTAACCGAAACTTGCTTAAAAGACTAACCAAAAATAACCAAATATATAAAAAATTATTAAAACGTATCGGAACCGGTTCAAATGACTAAAATAAGTTGATACTAAGTACCATACTTGGACGACCAACCAAAACTAACCAAATTTATTAAAATGTATTATAACGTATCGGAACCAGTTCAAGTGACTAATATAAGTTGAGACTAAGTGAAACTAACCGAAAGTTGCTTCAATGACTAATTAAATCTATTATAATTTATTATAACGTATTAGAATCGGTTGAAATGATTAAAATAAGTTGGGACTAAGTGAAACTAACCCAAAGTTGCTTCAACGACTAACAAAAACTAACCAAATCTTTCAAAATTTATTATAGCATGTGACTAAAATAAGTTGATACTAAGTGAAAGTTGATCGGACGACTAACCAAAACTAACCAAATCTATTAAAATTTATTATAACGGATCGGAACCGGTTCAAATGACTAAAATAAGTTGAGATTAAGTGAAACTAACCGATAGTTGCTTCAACGACTAACCAAATCTATTAAAATTGATTATTATATGATTCTCTCACACTCCTTCTCTCTTAAAGAATCGATAACGAAGTAGGTATTCACTTCTATCACGTGTACTGTGCTACCCGCGACTTTTTTATGCCAATCTCGACGAATTAGAGAAAAAACAACAAAATTGTGTCTCTGTGTGTGTCTCTGTCCGTCACACGACTTTTCTCCAAAACCGTTCGGCCGATTTCTACCAAAATCTGTATGTAGGAGTTTCTACACAATACCTCCAGACGTTTTATATTTTTTTTCTTTAACCTTACAATTTAGGATATTTTGTATAAAGAAAAATATTAAAAAATTGGTTTTCACAGAAACGGCCTTAACGATTTTCATTAGATTTTCTATATGTTTACCATTTAGTAGGCAAATAATACGTACTACGTACTACCCCGTTTTTTGGTGAAAAATCTGTGGGGATCTTCACTCTTGATAAAAATGAACAAAATCGATTTTCGTGGAAACAGTTCCAACGATTTCTATTGTTATTTACCTATTAGTAAGGTAAATAATATGCACTTGTTTGTTTTCCTAAGAAAAATAAGATAAAGCTAGTTTAATAGTGAAAATATTGACCTTCCTAGTTCTGTGTTTCAATTAACGAGAAATTAGTATTGTTTATTTAATGAATTTTTCCAAACCATCAGTATTTGACAAATTCACAGATATCCGTTTTGATGCGTTTTAAGCATATGGGCTTTAATTTTAATTTTAAAACCGTTCCAAATAATAATTTCCTGTTGAATCTCATCATATCAAAAAACTCTGCTATCTTAACGCCGCCAGATATTTCATTAACATGCAAAATTATCTATTAATATAGTAAATAAAAAGATAACGGTGACCGTTGAGAGTTTGGATTCTGGTTATTTATTATTCTTGTGGTATCGTCTAAGCGCGGCGGAACGTAATGGTTGAGAAATATGTTTCCGCCTTTCGACGGATTTTAGTGCATACTAGCTGAGATCCGCCGGAAAATATTGCGAAGCCTCATGTGTATCATATTATAATTACTATGAAACAACTATTATTTCACTTCACGCATGGCCCTCCGCTCGCTCCGGGGCGCAACCAAACAAAACTAACCCAAATTTAAAAAGAAACAAACATAACCCTGAAAAAAAAAATAAGAAAACATCTGCCGGCACTGACGGGAATCGAACCCGACCCTGTCGAAACGAGCGGCGGAAGTCTTTAAAAAAATAACTCTTCCGCCGCGTAATATATTCTTTCGGCGGACGAATCATTGGAGTGGTAATAAATCTGCCGCCCGGGGGAATTTTTTTGATTAAAAAATTGCACCAATCGGAGTACCAAAGTTGGTACTAAGGGTCGCGGTACCAGATATTCAACAGTGCCTTCAGATAGCTCTTGAAAATTTAAAACGAAATTGTGAAAATCATTGCAATCCATCTCTAACCGTTCTCAGAAAAGAATCCAAAAATGCAAAAATATACAGAGCTTTTCATTAAAAAGAAATCGGATCTCTGATTACCATAAATATTTTTTAAATGCGCTGCCTAATAAATAGTATATGAATGGGAGCGTTTAAATAATTGTTCTTAAATAAATCGTATAGGTGTAACAAATCATGGGAGAAGTATTCTATCGGGTATTTCGCCACTATGGTTTAATTTAAATAAAAAATAAAATTTAGAACTATCTCATGCACTTAAATAAATCAATAAAAAATTTGATAACGAATAAAAATCAATAATTTTTGAGAGACTGTTTTGCTGACGGGACGTTTGCGACTCAAACAGTCAAGATATAAGTATCTTTTTATTTCTCTTAATTTCATTTTCTATTTATTATTTTTTAGCCTAGAGGAAGGTAGTTGATTTTTTTTTGGTATCCCATTGGTTGAATTTAAAATTTCAACCAATTAAACTTCGAGTGCCATATGCGTGTACGGAATGTAAATCGGTGCCATATGCACTTACGGAATGTAATAACAGTTTATTGAGCAGCATGTCTTTGCGATTCAGTGGATCATATTTAGCAAGCCTGGTGGCGGCAGTAGTTAGATGCTGTGCTTCTGATACGATGCTTCGGTTTGCCTCCGAGTTCGATTCCCGTCAGTGGCAAGCGTTTTTTAAATTTTTTTTTAAGGTTATGTTTGCTTCTTTTTTTAAATTTGGGGTAGTTTGGGTTAGTTTTGGTTAGTTTGAGTTAGTTTTGTTTGGGTTAGTTTAGGTTAATTTGGACTAGTTTTGGTTAGTTTTGGTTAGTTTCGTTTGATTGCACCCCGGAGCGAGCGAAGCGAGCGAAGGGCCATGCGTGAAGTTAACGGTACTAACTACAAACGCATGTTTGAAGACGCTTGTGTTTAAAAGACACCTCTGATCCTTTCCGAACTTCTACCATACTCTTTGAAGCCTTCGGAATATATTTATACTGCAAAAGTATTTATTACATTCTGTAGGTAACTGAATATGGCACCGAATTACATTCCGTACACGATTATGGCACCCGCGCGTTGATTGGATAGAAGTTCAAATTTTTAATGGTTTGACCAATAACAACTCCGAGGTGCCATATACATTTACGGAATGTATAAATGCAATCCGATTAGACTAGAGAGTCATTATCACAGTTGAATCGACCAATCACAGTGATTCAAATGGGGCTTTAAAAAACTAATCAATTGACTTGAATATCTTACTGCTGCTGCCCGACTAAATTTAATTACAAATACTACCTGTAAACAGTTGTTAGCAAGGATTGAATCGTTGTTAGAAAAGATGTAAGATTCGATTGTCGTACTGCATTTTTTCATTTTTTTTCTTGATATTGGGTATGTCTTGGGTCTGGCCTGGGTTAGCCCTTGGTTAGTGTTCCTCGTTTTTCCCGTAGCGAGCGGAGGGCCAAGCGTGAAGTGAAATATTACTTTAATGATAAAACTATTTGGGTTAAGAGCCGTATTATCGTGGATATACAACAGCTTACATGTGTTTTCGCGAATATATTCCACTGTCCACCATTCAAAACATATTACAACACTAATAACGTGTGCCGATGATTGCCGAACGTCAGCCGAAGCCGAAGCCAAGTGTGACGGTGATTCTAGACTCTATAGTATCTATGAAGAGTACAAAACCTGGCCTTCACACTGAACAGGGAGAATCAGTATTCCTTAATTTGCCAACGCCCACACCCAAACAGAATGCGCCGATGCCGGTATCGCTGAAGCCTATACTAATCCCCGGTTTACCCATGTCTTTACGGTCCAATGAATTGCTTTCACAGGTCATTTGGTGCAGTGGTCAGATCCTGTGCTCGTGATACGGCGGCCCGGGTTCGATTCCAGTGGCAAGACATGTTTTTTTTTAAATTTATGTTTGTAAAAATGTTTTTCTTCATTTTGAGCATGCCTTGGGTTAGTTTTGGTTATTTATTGTTGGTTGCGAGCGAAACCAGTGGAGGGCCATGTGTGAAGTAAAATATTAGACATTCTAAAATAGTAAACAAACGTTTCGAATCTGATTGGTTGTGTGTTGGTCCACCGAGGACCGCCGCTACTACCGCCAATCTCACGGTATAAATAAGTATACGGTAGGTTCACTGGAGGCAAATTTCCAATTTCGCCGACATCGTTTGGCGACGGGGCAAATCCGGATCAATCTGGTTCGTGGCCACTGATGGCCCCGCTACGAGGGACAGAGAGTGTGCAAACGACCTGAGATTGTGTACTTTCGCGTCGCGTTGTCTTATAATAACCGAGGAAAGCACATCAGCGAATACTTTTTGAATCTCTCCCCACAGACTGCTCGCTGCTGCAGGTAGAGTGAAAACTTATTTTTTACCGTGCTGCGGCTTTTGCGTTTGATGCAACATCAAACGATTTTTGCTGAGTGGATCTACTCGATATTATTTGTACTCTGCCAATGTAAGCCGTCCAGTTTAAAGAAGGACCAACGCCGCTTCCTGCAGTTCGCCGTCATGACGACCGCCGCTAACCGCCATCGCCGCCGCTTATCTTGTCCGAATGTTGAGAAAAGTAATATTTTTAAATATGAACTAACAACTTACCCAATGTTCATGTTAGTGAGTGGTGATTGGTTAACACCAAGTAACAAAAGTAGTCTCGGAAAAAATATCGAAGAGTTTACGACGCCAGTAAAAGAATTACCAACACACAATGGACGAACCTGTCACATATTTGATGCCATGTCTGTTGTTCAAAGTTTGGGTAAACCAGCTACGGTCAAAACGTTTTCAAAATATGGTGAGCTATTCAACTGCCTAATAATTAAAATTAAATTGAAGCGTCCAGAATTGATGTAGTTTTAGACCATTACGTAACCAAATCTATGAAAAAGTCAACAAGATTCAAAAGAAAATCATCATTCCAGTTACCAATAAAAAGGATAATCGATTCACCAGAGACCCTACTGCCACAACAGTGGCTCCTTTTTATTCAATCTTCGTTCAATAAACAGCAGTTAATACACTTTTTATCAAACTATCTTTTTCAATATCAACATAATACCAGCCTTGAAATTGTGACAAGCGGAGGGTTTTCATCCCTCCTAGAATATCGTTCAAACTTTTGCCTCATTGATGATCTTATTCAATCCACTCATGAAGAAGCACCCCACTAGTCTTCTCCTGCATATCCTATCATCAAAAAAAGCTGGCTATATAAGGGTTATTCTTGATTGTAAGGATAACGACGTACTAGTTTTATTAGTTCGCTATAAAGATTAAAGCGAAGTAATAGTGAAAATAGCAAGTTTATACCAATTCATCAGTTAAGCATGGAATTACCACTTAGAACAAACTTGCCAGCTTTCCAAGCATTGACAGGTTGTGGGCTTGGAAAGAAAATGTGTTGGAAATTTTATCTACAGAATTCTTATCTTCTCGGTTGTTTAGGTATCGGAGCATTTGATGGCGAACATTTTGAAGATATCCACAAGTTTGTAATAAAGCTTTACACAAGAAACCAAACCGTAAAATCGGTTAACGAACTGAAAGCCTCTTTATCAATCTTTCGGCTTATAGACAAACTTTCTCCGACAAAAGATAGTCTTTTCCAAAACTGTCTTAGGGCACATTATCAAACTAATTTTGGTTAAATAGTTTGAATCCCCAGTAACCCGAGCTGCCAGATGTTTCTAAGCATGGCTGGACAATTGAAGAAGATGCCATAACCTCTGTTTTACAAACATTGCCGTCCATTCCAGAAAATACAAGTATTTTAATCACATGCAAGTGTAAAAGGGTAACGTCCTTTTTTAGTATGATCATACTGTTTTTTATAAATTTTGGCTTTTTTAGATTGTTCTAGCAAGCTGTGTTCTTCCAAGAAAAATAAGTTAGAATGCATCTTATCGTGTGCATGCTTAGGAACAAAGATCTGCAAGAACAGTTCACCACATAAAAAATTCACAGTCCTTCACAAAGATGCAACCGGGGAGGACATTGAAAATGCCGAAGCAGAATGCAACGCTTATTAAATTTAAGATCTGAGAAAACTCATAATTGTGTGGAAATATATAGTTGATAGCAGTTTGGGTGAGATCAAGTTAGATTACGTAAGTGTAGTTTACCAAAATATACCAAATAAATGTATATTACTTCAAGTCTCGTTCTTTTTTACAATTTAAAATGTTATAAGTGTGGTTGGAAAAACAAAAGACCATTTGCATTCGATTCGTCTCATATTCCTTGATCTAACGATACGAAACACGACTAGCCTGTCGTGAGAAACTAAAAGTCACCCTCACCCACCCTTAACACAATCTAATGTAAAAAATGACTTTTAGCAGATGACGCAAGTTTAGTTTACCAAAATATACCACATAAATGCATATTACTTCAAGTTTCGTTCGTTTTTACTATTTATAACATTAGTGGTGATTGCAAAACTGCATTCGATTCGTCTCGCAATCCCCGATCTAACTCGGTTAGTTTCACTTAGTATCAACTTATTTTAGTCACTGGAGTCGGTACCAATACGTTATAATCAATTTTAATAGATTTGGTTAGTTTTGGTTAGTCGTCTAATAAATTTTCGGATAGTTTCTCTTAGTCGCAACTTTTTTTACTTATTTGAGCCGGTTCCGTTACGTTATAATCAATTTTAATAGATTTGGTTACTTTTGGTTAGTCGTCCGGCCCAATCAACTTTCTGATAGTTTCCCTTAGTCTTAACTTATTTTAGTCATTTGAATTCAGATACGTTTTAATTAATTTTAATGGATTTGGTTAGTTTGGGTTAGTCGTTCAATCAACTTTTGGTTCGTTTCACTTAGTCTCAAATTATTTTATTTTCATTCATTTGAGTCGGTTCCGATCCGTTATTATCAATTTTAAAAGATTTGGTTAGTTTTGGTTAGTCGTCTAATCAACTTTCGGTTAATTTCACTTAGTATCAGCTTATTTGAGTCATTTGAACCGGTTACGATACGTTTTAATCAATTTTAATAGATTAGATTATTTTTGGTTAGACGTCGAATCAACTTTCGGTTAGTTTCCCTTAGTCTTAACTTATTTTAGTCATTTGAACCAGTTCCGATACATTATAATCAATTTTAATGGATTTGGTTAGTCGTTAAATTAAATTTCGGTTAGTTTCACTTAGTCTCAAATTATTTTAGTCATTTGAGTCGGTTTCGATACGTTATAATCAATTCTAATAGATTTGGTTAGTTTTGGTTAGTCGTCTAATCAACTTTCGGTTCATTTTACTTAGTACCAACTTATTTTAGTCATTTGGACCAGTTAAAATCAATATTAATGGATTAGGTTATTTTTGGTTAGTCGTCGAATCAACTTTGGTTAGTTTAGTTTCACTAAGTCTCAACTTAGTTTAGTTATTTAAGTCGGTTCGAATACGTTAAAATCAATATTAATAGATTTGGTTAGTTTTGGTTAATCGTCTAATCAACTTTCGGTTAGTTCCACTTAGTCTCAACTTAGATTACTTATTTGAGCCGGTGCCGATACGTTATAATCAATTTTCATAGCTTTGATTAGTTCTGGTTATCAACTTTCGGTTAGTTTCCCATAGTCTTAACTTATTTTAGTCATTTGAACCGGTTCCGATACTTTTAATGGATTTGGTTAGTTTTGATTAGTTGTCAATCAACTTCCGGTTAGTTTCACTTAGTCTCAAATTATTTTATTTTTTTGAGCCGGTTCCGATATGTTGTAACCAATTTCAACAGATTTGGTTAGTCGTCCAATCAACTTTCGGTTAGTTTCACTTAGTCTCAACTTATTTTACTCATTTAAGCCGGTTCCGGTACACTATAATCAATTTTAATATATTTGTTTAGATTTGGTTAATCATCCAATCACCTTTCGGTTAGTTTCACTTAGTCTCAACTTATTTTAGTCATCTGAACTGGTTCCGACGCGTTATAATTAATTTTAAAAGATTTGGTTAATTTTGGTTAGTCGTCCAATCAAGTTTCGGTTAGATTCACTCAATCTCTACTTATTTTAGTCATTTGAACCGTTGCCAATGCGTTATAAACAATTTTAATAGATTGGGTTAGTTTTGGTTGGTCGTCAATACAAATTTCGGTTAGTTTCACTTAGCATCAACTTGTTTTATTTATTTGAACCGGTTTCGATACGTTGTAATCAATTTTAATAGATTTGGTTATTCTTAATTAATCGTCGAATAAACTTTCGGTTAGTTTCACTTATTCTCAACTTATTTTACTTATTTGATCTGGTTCCGATACGTTATAATCAATTTTAATAGATTTGGTTAGTTTTGGTTAGTCTGCTAATCAACTTTCGATTCACTTAATATCAACTTATATTAGTCATTTGAACCGGTTACGATACGTTATAATCAATTTTAATTGATTTGGTTAGTCTTGGTTAATCGTCGAATCAAATTTCGGGTAGTTTCACTTAGTCTCAACTTATTTTAGTCATTTGAATCAGTTGCGATACGTTATAATCAATTTTAATAAATTTGGTTAGTATTGGATAATCGTCTAATCAACTTCCAGTTAGTTTCACTTAGTCTTGACTTATTTTACTTATTTGAACCGGTTCCGATACGTTATAATCAGTTTTAATAGATTTGGTTAGTTTTGGTTAGTCGTCTATTCAACTTCCGGTTAGTTTCACTTAGTCTCAACTTATTTTAGTTATTTGAGTCGGTTCTGATACGTTATAATCAATTTTAATAGATTTGATTAGTTCTGGTTAGTCGTCTAATCAACTTTCGGTTAGTTTCACTTAGTGTCAACTTATTTTAGTCATTTCAGTCGGTTTCGACACGTTATAATTAAATTTAGGAAATTTGGTTTCTTTTGGTTAGTCGTCTAATCAACTTCCGATTAGTTTTACTTAGTCTAAACTTATATCACTTATTTGAGCTGGTTCTGATACGTCATAATCAATTTTAATAGATTTGGTTAATTTTGGTTAGTCGTCTAATCAACTTGCGGTTAGTTCCCCCTTCCTAGATCTGTGGTTAGTTTCACTTAGTCTCAACCTATTTTAGTCATTTGAGTCGGTTCTGATACGTTATAATCAAGTTTAATAAATTTGGTTAGTTGTCTAATCAACTTCCGGTTAGTTTCACTTAGTCTCAAGTTATTTTACTTACTTGAACCGGTTCCGATACGCTATAATAATTTTAGTAGATTTGGTTAGTTTTGGTTAGTCGTCTAATCAACTTTAGGTTAGTTTCACTTATTCTCAACTTATTTTAGTCATATGAACTGGTTCCGATATGATCTAATCAATTTTAATAGATTTGGTTAGTTTTGGTTAGTCGTCCAATCAACTTTCGGTTATTTTCATTTAGTCTCAATTAATTTTACTTATTTGAGCGGGTTCCGATACGATATAATCAGTTATGCATAAACCGTGTCGTCACGTTCACTAAAATGTTCCGTGTCGTGATGCGACCTTGGAAACTCACTGTCAAGAAACGAAAGTATTCATCTGAACCGGCTCCGATACGTTATAGGCAAACATAATGTTTATGGTTAGTTTTCGTTAGTCGCCAAAATTCGGTTCGTTTTGGTTAGTTTTAACTTACTTTCATTTGTGTAAGGACCAACCTATTTCGATACATTTTAGCCCGTTTTGGTGCTTTTGGTTACTTTTGATTAGTTTTGGTTAGTCATTCAATCAACTTTCCGATATGTTATAACCAATTTTAATGTTTTTGGTTAATTTTGGTTGGTCGCCAAAATGTTTCGATACGTTTTAGCCATATTTGGTGCTTTTGGTTAGTTTAGGTTAGATTGGGTTAGGTTGGGTTAGATATTCGTCGTGGGTAGTCGTTCAATCAATATTCAGTTAATTTCAGTTAGTTTTTAAT
This sequence comes from Pissodes strobi, assembly GCA_016904865.1. NCBI lineage: Eukaryota > Metazoa > Arthropoda > Insecta > Coleoptera > Curculionidae > Pissodes > Pissodes strobi. Next base: position 9,934 of record MU194052.1, read on the forward strand.
TTTAGTCATTTCAATCGGCGCCGATACGTTATAATCGAATTTAATATTTTTGGGTAGTTTTGGTTAGTCGCCAAAATTCGGTTCGTTTTGGTTAGTTTTAACTTACTTTAATATTTTTAATCTGTTACGATACGTTTTAGCCTTTTTTGGAGCTTTTGCTTACTTTCGGTTAGTCCTTGAATCAACTTTCGGTTAGTTTCAGTTAGTTCCAATTTATTTTAGTAATTTGAACCGGATCCGATAGGTTATAACCAATTTTAATTTTTATGGTTAGTTTTGGTTATACGCCAAATTTCGGTTACTTTGAGTTAGTTTTAACTTACTTTTATTTTTTTAATTTGTTCCGATTCATTTTAACCCTTTTTGTGCTTTTGATTACTTTTAGTTAGTTTGGGTTAGTCGTTCAATCAACTTTCGGTTAGTTTCAGTTAGCTTTAATTTACTTTTGTCATTTGAACCAATTCCGTCCTCAGAAACATACTAACACGATCTCTCACGTATATAACGTGATGTGCCAAATGTAGCATGCACTTTCTCGTGATTTGATACCCTATAATAGGAAAACAAAAACATTTTCAATGTTAAACATGAGGGCCCAAGAAAATTTAGTTTTTGTTCATGGAGAAGATGAAAATGTTGTTGACACCGATTAATTACAGTTTCCAATGTTTTACAAGCTGTGTATATTATAATTGGGTCCCTTTGCTATATTTATATAATTATTTTTCATTCATTTAGTAAATGACACGCTCATAAAAACTCTGACGTACCTCCGATAAACTTTTATAAAAAGTGCGAATTGGACATGGCTTATCGTAATCATTGCTTGTGGTCGGCGCTCCGAGACGCATTCCTCGACTTCTCCACCTGTACCAGAGTACAAACAATATCGAGTAGACCCACTCAGCAAAATTGTTTTGATGGTTTTACATCATACGCAAAAACCGCCGCACACCTGAAGCAGCCGGTTTCGCACACAGCAGTCTGTCGTGCCCAACGTTCCGGAGAGATTCGAAAAGTATTCGCTGATGCGCTTTCCTCGGTTATTATTTGATACTTGATACAACGTGACAGTACACAATCTCACGGCGTTTGCACACTCACTGTCCCTCGTACCAGGGCCACCGTTAGCCACGAACCAGATTGATCCTGATTTGCTCGGCCGGCAACGCCAAACGCTGTCGGCGAAATTGGAAATTTGTCTCCAATGAGCCTACCGTATACTTATTTATACCGTGCCTAGAGAAAAAGAGAATGAACCAACACTAAGGGATCCAATGTTAATTTTCATAAGCATGGTCACCGCCGCCTGGTAGTCGACACGAAATTTGAAATTGATATTACACGACAACTTCGACTGTATAGAGAACACTCTGCTCCGTATTTTATCAAGAATGTTTTTTTTTTCGTATTGGCAATAATTTCCAAGATATCGCGAAGTAAACACAAAATTCTTTAAAAATAATTAAAATTTAGCGCCAGACTGTGACATTCCGTTTTGGTCACTAACTGTAATCTGTTAGTGAATTTCTAGTACGCCCCTGGTACTATTCGGGTCTCCACTTTTAGTACGACATTTAAATCCGATATTTAATTCACTCATATCTCTCTGGCGCATTCGTCATAATCTCTGTTGTTCTATGTTTTGTAGGTTGAGCGATGTGAAAGTCCTGCGCGTTGTTTTCATCTTGCTAGCCCGTGCGACGACACCCTCGTTTCTCGGTCAGGTACGGCACTTTTCAGAAGCTTTCCCGTTGAGTTGTCCATTTTTTTTCGTTAGTTTTAGTGCTGTAGATGCGGGAATAACTCGCCAAGCGAGGATTTCAGGATTTGCTTTGTCTAGTGTTGGAAACCATTGTGGCGACTGGCGTTTTGTGTGACGTCTTTCTGCCCTCTTGTTAGGAGGTAAGTTTTCTTTATCAATTGCAGATGTTTTGCGCTTCTCTTGGTCTTTATTTATTGCATTTGTGTATTATTTTGCTTTTTCATTTATATCGGACTCGATTTAGCAGCTTAATTAATTGGCGTGACGTCATATTAATTAGGGATTAATTAAGGCTTATAGGCTTTTATATTCGGATGGCATCGTTTTTTCATTTATTTGCTGGGTTTCGCGATTGATCCAATTAATCGTTTTCATTCATATCGGACTCGATTTATTAGCTTAATTGATCGACGTGACGTCATATTAATTAGAGACTAATTAAGGCTTATAGCCTTTTATATTCGGATGGCATAGTTTTTTATTTATTTGCTGGGTTTCGCGATTAAACCAATCAATCGTTTTCATTCATATAAGACTCGATTTATTAGCTTAATTGGTCGGCGTGACGTCATATTAATTATAGACTAATTATGGCTTCTAGGCTTTTATTTTTGAAGGGAATAGTCATTATTATTTATTCACTGGGTCTTGCAATTGGTCTAATTAATCGTTTTCCATTTTATTTCCGACGAAGTGTAATGTAGATTTTCGTTAATTAAGCAGGGTAATTTATTTGACTTTTCTGAGGCGGATTAGAAGGGGGTGTAAAATTTAACCATTGATTATTACGTTACCTTATCAAATGCATCTATTGTCTACAGCAAAAAGTTGCAACTAATGCCAAAACCGCTAAGTTCATGGAAATTTATTCTGTTACCGAAGTTAGAATTGATGCAATAGGGAATTGTTCAATTGTTGTTTTTATCTTTAATTTTAAGAATTAATCGTGCAATTAACTTCTAGTGATTCGTGTGGGTAATTGATTTCAACTATTAATTAGACACTAAACCGGGAAATTCGATTGTTAATTGTTAGGTAATGTAGTTTTGTTTATTATTAGTTTTCGTTGCTAAGGGAGGCCATCAGATTGCGTTATTGAATGCCGATTACGTAATATTTTCGTTCATTGTTATTACCTGATTGAACTTTTTTCTTGAATTATTAAAATAAAAGAAGAGACATGCTTTCTATTTGATATTAATACTGGAAGGTCGTTCGGACCATTTATCTGTCAAATTGGTTAGTACGATTTTTCATTAAAGTATATTTTAGTGCTTTTTGTTCATTATGTGGCCCGTACTTGAACTTTTTCTTGAATTATTAAAATAAAGGAAGAGACATGCTTTCTATTTGATAATAATATTGGAAGGTCGTTCAGACCATTTATTTGTCAAATTTGTTTAGTACGATTTTTCATTAAATTATATTTAGGTGCTTTTTGTTCATTATATGGACCATACATGAACTCTTTTATCAATATGGTATGAATATTATCTAGTACCAGATTTAGTACAATACATAAAATGTATTTTATTGCTTTTATACAGAATGATAACATCTCTTATTAATGTAGCACAAAATTTATTGCACTGGGCTTAGTACAAATCATGAAATTCATTTTACCTCTTTCTCTTCCGTATGATAACATCTTTTATTAATGTAGTACAAATAATATAATGTACTAGACTTAGTACAATTCATGAAATCCATTTTCCAGCTTTATCTTCCGTAAGATAACATCTTTTATCAAAGTATTACATATACCATATTGTACTGGACTTCGTACAATTCATTAAAGTGATATTACAGCTTTCCCTTCCATAAGATAACACCTTTTATAGATGCAGTACAAATATTATATTGTACTAAACCTAGTACATTTCGTAACAATCAATTTTATGACTTTTTCCTCATCAAGTTAACGTTGTTGTTCGTTTCTCGATATGGTGCAAGTGTTACAATGTACCAGACTTTGTACAATCTAAATTTATATTTATTCATCTCCTTTTTCCGTATTATCGCTGTCGTTTACTGTATTTAACGATTATGTACAATTATTTTACTGTGCCGAACTCGGTCCAAATTCTTGGACTCCTTTTTTCTCCTCTTTCTAAATGCTGTAATATTATTTTTATCGAATGATGTCGGCTTCCCTTGGGCGAACTGAACATTTTTTAGTTTTCTGCATAATTAATATTAAGTTATAGTTGTAGAACTTCGACTACTCAATATATTATACGGGTGTTCTCTCCTCATTTATTTTCTGTTCTCATATAACCTCGGATTCATTTTGAATTTGACTGAAAATAGGGTTTTTCCTTTTTAATATGTAATTTAAAAAAATATATTCTTTCGTAAGGATTGTATATAAAAGCAATTGATGCACTGGTTTGTGTGGCCCATTACTAGGGAATGATTCCATTCCTAGGGTCCACCCACCCGGCTGGGATTCTGTAGTCCTTCTACCCGGTTCGAACCGTGGAACTTTGTAGTCAACCCACCCGGCGCGCGGCGTAGACAGATAGTTTCCACCTAGACTTGCCGGACGTTTGTAGTTCAATCACCCGGCGAACAGCTTGTAGATCGTCCACCCGGCTTAGTTTGTGTGGTTCACTCTACCCGCTGGTGTGAACTAAGGGTCCAGAACAAGACGTCCGTGTTCACCTGACGGTGGAACTTCAGTAACAGATAAGTGTTAGATAGTCTTAGTTTTAAATTACTGTTTTGAAATAACTGTCTCTTTTAAGTTAGCACCTTTACCCTTGTAAGTATTTGCGCCCACATCCGTTAAGCGGCATACGTGATCACGATTCCGCGCGGGAGTCCAAACTCAAATTTCTCTTTCTCGGTTGGTTGTTGCCTTTTTGTTTTTGGGAGTATTTCTTAAATCATATTTGATTTGAGTTTCGGACTACCTTTGATTAGATAATTAGTAATTATTCATATTTTTAACGTCTTTTAATTGGGGTTTTGAACCGCCTCCAATTGTCCGTTGGCTGCGCCCTCTCCTAATTATTTTATGTGCCTTTTTCATTTCATTTTCATTTATTAAGTACTAACTATAAAATTTCACAAATTATAATAATTTTAAATATATACTACTATAAGATAGAAAGATACCTTTTTGTACTATATTTATGTTTCTTGTTGAACAATAGATAATTAGAATCGTATCTGTGGCGTGTTTTATTTGGCTCAACAACTGGAGTGTTCGATTTACTTATCTTAACTTTGCTAGTGAATAGGTGGTGGCATTCTTTTTAGCGCTTCTTATCGGCAAGGTTTACCTTGGAGAGAGGAGGTCTTGCAGCAGGTTCCACGAATAGCGCGGGGATCTCCAGTTTGGTCCGTAGCAAACTCGGTGGCGCCCAATAAACCTTTCTCCGCTTTATTGAGCAGCGGGCAAATTGCGCGCTCACTTTATAGCTTGCTACAAGGCCTTGCACTCCGACCTGCCGGGTAATTGTTGTAAGCAGTTGATATCTGGTTTAATCGGTAAGTGAACATTAACTAATCTCGGTGGAACTCTTCATAGCTCCACGAGCACTTAACCTCTTTTTCTTTTAAATAAAAAAATAAACAGTAT